>JBBPCZ010000142.1:29161158-29183761 GCA_037974445.1 Brycinus macrolepidotus | reverse complement strand
GCTCTGAGTAAAAATAACTCATTTTAAAGCTTAGCAGCTTTTGGGAAAAAAAAAAAGTTGCAATCTTGGAACTCTCCAATATTTTTCCACACACATATCCACTGAGGAAGACACAAAGTTATAAAAAGCAAAAATGATGACTAAAGCCACCTGGATTAGTGTAGCAGCAGAGTAACATTACTGTAGGGGCAGAGGAGAAATTATATGCATATTCAAAATCTGTCTAAATGCTGACAGTAATCATGTGCTGATATCGATGATTCCAGTATCACTGTGCACTCCCTTGGAATATCAGTATGGGAAAATAAAAAGCAGTATTGGGCCATCACTGTAAAAAAACCCTTCAGCTCCAAGTGGATCCTAGTTTCTAAACTCTTGGTCCTATAGTGTCCTTTAAACAGTGGCATGTAACAGTACAGTCAACTCATGCTTCGTTTCAAAACACAGTATGTGCAACAAGTAAGACTATTCAAAATTCCTTAATATATAGAATGAAATTTGAATTAAGACACGATTGTATTCAGTTGTGTCACAATTTATTAATGAAACTAGAGCTATACAGCAGGAGAGGGTGATGTGTGTCATGAATGTTATGGACTGGGTTATTGATCGGCACTGGCTGAACACCATAACCATGCAGATACACCAAGTATCATTATTAATAAGGCTTATTCTCTATGATGGTCAAATTTTTATGTTACGGTATCACAATATTCGATCCATTGTTACACTCCTAGTGGTCAACCCCTCTGAGGTCACTCAGCAGGTCTGATTTCAGAGAGAAGCTGATGAGACTTACAGTCTGATCACTCAGCACCAGTGTACACCACAGCACAGCATAGGCACTTCTACTGTACGAGGCAGACAAACAGGGCTTAGTAGACAAACCGCCTGCTCCCCAACCACAGAGTGTCTGGAGTGGGTTTACTCTGCGGTTTCACCATGGTGGCTAATGATATATCAGCATTAGACTCTCTACAACACGTTTTCTGCATAAGTACAGGCTCCTGGGCTGAATGGCAGAGAGAAAAACAGTCTGATGGGAAACAATACTGACTCCTGTTCTTTTTTTGCTGTGGTCAGAGTGACCACAAAAGCTGAAGCGAGCATGGCACATTCCCACCACACACATTTCAACCGGAAACGTTTGGAGAAAAAAGTAGGGCAGACGAAACGAACCAAAAATGATCCAAACAAGCAGAGGGAGCAAGGTTTTGGGAGTACGAAGACGCTCTCAGGCTCCCTAGCGCCATGACTATAATCCTCGTGTAGTGCAGCCTGCACACACACACTGCTCAATAAATAAATACAGAGAGAGAGAGAGAGAAAGTGTGGGTGTGCTACTCACCATCAGACAATGTGATGAATCCAGCCAGGGCAAGCAAAGCCGAGATACTTCGTGGCAAAGACATGACTGCGAGATTCCCATCGCTCCACATTAATGCACTCAGGGGGAAATGTTGACAAGAGAGCTGGAGTGAACAGGAGCACACGCCATAGTCCGGCAGCCTGTTAAAGGGGTGTGTGTATGAGTGTGTGAGTGTGAGCAGTGTTAAAGGGGAAGGGCTCCACGCCTCGGCTCCTTTGTTGTGGCCACATCTCACTAAGTACTCACTAGTGAGGGGGCATTAAAATGGGATTAGTGCCCCCCCACCCCTCCTTACACTGTAGTAGTTGTAAGCGTGTGCACTCAGTTCCACGCACTTAAGCACACGCACATGAAGACGTCTGCATATCTGTAGTGCACTCGATTGCTTTGCTTATCTTATATTATCTTACAAGATAATTTTATGGTTTAGTCTATTGTTGTTCTTTTGTCTTTAAGAATAATAATCAGCTCTGTTCTGATTGGCTGCCCTGTATTGGGCCTCATTAATAAAGCAGTCCAGGCTGAAACTCTCCTTATAACTTCAGGATTAATGGGTGAGGCTAAACTACTGATCTAAACTACTGACCAGACTGGTCCTCTCACTCTTTTTGGTAGCTACTTTTCCTTGAGTCTTTATTTCACTGAAGTAGCAAAGCATTCACTTCAAGGTGGATTTAACACTACATGATTTCAGGCCAGATACTACTTTTTGATTCTAAGATCAAGATTTGATTTCAATATATTATGTGTTAAAGTAATATTTGTAATATAACTTCTTTACTGCCTGTCATACCAGCCCTCAAAATGAAGAAAACAAAATAATTCCTCTGGACAAACCTTTTTTCTCTGGGCTTGAGGGTTAAAGAGACAAAACAATAGGCAAATAAAGAAAGTGAGTAGGTTTTGAAGTGAGTACGCTCAGTTTTGTTACTAAAATACTTAAAAATATATAATTTAAAGGAAATTAAAAATGAATTATTAGTAAGTAGTTTGAAGTAATTATATATAGTTTAAAATTAGATTTGATCTCTCACTGCCTACTTGTGATAATTGACAGTGTTTAGAAACTCAGCTTAAGAGAGATCCCTTGGAAGAGGCAGAGGGGCAATACAGTTTTTAATACACTGCTTACAACATTCTTCTTTCCAGATTTTCAATATTGTATTAAAATCATCACACCTTTTGAGGCTGCTTTGCCTACCTTTGACTTGAGTCAATGAAACATGGGTAAATGTGGTGGCATTCAGACCCATGTTAGCAATCAGAGTATCAAAAATCATGTGTCAGGGACAAGAGTTTATGTACATTTCTGTGTCTTTGTCTATAGTGAGTTTCTACAGCTGATAAACTCCTTTAGCTGCTTAATCTTCACCACAGAGCGGGCTTCTAAGAAACCTTTTGTATCTGGGAAGTTCTTCCATGTACTGGTCTTAGAATAAAAGCTCTAGACAAAGTACTGCAGCATTGTAGGAGAGAAGCAGCATTGCCTGTGATGAGGTCCAGCAGATGATGCTTTGTCAGTTTATCCTTTTCTGTGCACTGCCAGGGGCCACAATCTATGGCTCTGGCGCCAGAGTTGTCTTAGCGAGAAAAACCCTTTTTTGTGCAGAGCATGAGACTGAAATGAGCTTAGAGAGCCCCTGCGAGCAGTCTGGAGAGCAGGCAGGACACCCAAAGAGAGCCATAAGCTTGTCAATGGGAGGAATAGAGCTAGACTTCCAGTCCTCAATAGCAAAAGATTAATTACGACATATGGCCGAAACAAAGAGCTGCTTATTTTCTGCCTCTGCAGTCAAAAGCTTAGCACTGAGGAGCGAAAACCCCTCACATAGGGGTATTCTGAACATATCCATATAGATGTTGTTGTTCATTGCTCATCTGTAGATGGCGGGCCAGCGGAAAACCTCGTGATGTCCATTTTGTGCAATAAAAGAGGCATTTGATGCCGTTCCTCATGTTCTTTCATTACCCACATGACGCGAGTGGACTCTCTACTATGTAGATAGAGCCTCTACCGCTCTTAATGCACACAAAAAAACCTTTAAACAAAATCTATAATCTAATTATACTAAGATTCCTTTCAAGTTGCTCTCAAAGCAAAGGGTTATACATGGCATGTGTAGAGGATATCGGGTTCTTGGTCCTGGTCCATTGTTATCATTAGGCTCCTGACTCCGAAGTAATCTAGTCCCAGCATTGTCTCTAAAGTGGGGTCATATCTTGCTATTATCAGCTTGTCAAATTTATCTACATATTTCAGCTGCACATTTGTGTCTGAAATAGGAAAAAGACTATTTTGAATCCAAATGTCACAGCACTGAGTCGTGGCCCAGCACAATGGAACTGAAAGTGCATGAAATGAGTCTGTCTAGCACGGCAGGGCATAGATACTCTACATGGCCCCCTACACAGAGTTAAAAATATCCCCCCCACTCCACCTGACCCAGCAGACAGACTGGGCTTTCGGAGGAGAATTATCTCCCCAAAGTCTACGTGAGCACCGCCGCAGACGGATGGATATACTGAGAACAGACACATGCAAGCACAGATATAGATAAAGCGGCAGACAGAAATCAATGCTCAGCCCCTTACTGACTCATACAGTGGTACTCTTTCACCATCAATGGGAACTGGACACTTGACTAATGGAACTGATTGGGGGATGTCACTAATGGGACTTTATTGGGTTTTTTTCGTCAGTGATGATCCTATTGTCTGGAAAAAGCAAATTTGTTCCAAAAAGCAGATTCTCAGCATGTGTGTCTACTCACTTAGGGTGAAATACTTTCAATACCAAAAACATTTTCCTGACTCATGATGAGTTGTCCTCATTCTGTGGTTAGCATCGTGCCCATATTAGGAAGGAGGTTTGAAAACACAATTTATTTTTTCCATAGAGAAAACTAGCTTAGACCCGGAGCTCCTAATATGGACATGATGCTGATTACAGAATAATGCTGAGGTCTATATGCCCTTCAGTCTCTTCTGTTGGGTCTTTCATGGAAACCAAAACTAGGCATCTGCATGCCTCCTATCAGAGTAAAGCTGGAGGAGAAGTGGGGTGGGGGTGGGGGGGTCTTATGGAATGCACCCTCAAATGGCAAACGAGTCTCCATTGTCTATAACAGTTCGGTAGAATAAAGACATGTTTAACACTTAAAACAATGAAAATTGAATCCTAATCATATAAAAAGAAAAAAAGTGTGTTGATACACTCCTACTGCTCATACCTAACTGACTTGTGTATCTAAGCTACTGCAAATGTGTGGAAAAAAGAGCACAGTCTTGTGGGCTCGTGTATATGTGTCAGTACTTGCGGGCAGAGATTTATACTACAGATCCCCTCATTTGCCATTCACATTTCCATGAATAAGAGATGTGAGACAGGGTAAATATAGGTCTGAGCGAAACTCTATCAGGGAGGATGCATTCAGCATTGTATCCATGAATACTACAGTGCTGAGGAGAGTCTTGGTTACCCCCTCGGGACATCAGGTCCTTCAGTGCCTTTCCTATTGTTTCGAACAATAACATGATGCACAAACACTGCATGTACAATGAAAGACAAATGGATCAGATTGAAACGTAATGGATTCCTGATCACCATAACAAGCCTGTTGAGACTAAATTACACTCAAAAAGGAGATGACACCAGTAGCTGCTGAGACCAGTTAGATGCGAATCTAGGCAACAGATCTACTGACCAACCATGAAGCTTCTGATGCCTCCTTGTGTTCAAAAGAAACAACTACACTTGTGATGTTTGGTTCCTATGCTCAGACATGGGTTAAATTTAGTCTAGTGCTAAACTGCATTACCCATGCTAATTTATCACAAATTAGCATCCACTTATGCTCAGTTTGGGAAACCAGCCGGTAGAGTTTAAATCAAATTAATAATAATTAAGTTTATTTATAGCATTTATAGAAGCTGTACAGTTTTTTGGCAGGGACATTATTAGAGTTTTTTACTGACTGTAATGTCATGTGAGGCACATGCTTAGCAACAGTTATATGTGAAGTCACACAGTTCAGCAAATACAACACTTTATGAGAGTAACTTAAAGAGTAACCTAAGTAACTTACATGGTAGGTTGTTTTATTTAGCCTTTAAATACTATCCTTTGAAATGTGAGTAACATTTATGTTCTGTGAAAAAATAGTGAATAATTCTTTTAAAATATTTGTACAAATAACATGCTATCCTATTTTCTCAGTTTGAAAGAATACTGCATTGTAATTGTAAACATGGCAGTGTTTACTCATGGTTATACGTTTAAAACGTGGTCATTCCAAAGGCTTTCAGCGGAACGATGAAATGATTAAAAAAGGCATGTTGAACATGATGTGGAAAAAAGTGAGAGTATGTACAGCGTGACATTTAGTATTTCAGCGGAGGAGGACAACTTCCTTGAAACTCATGAAGGAATTTCAGGAAACTCCTCCACTGGGAAGTCCAGTATGGCTCATATCCTGGCAAACACTTTCATGAAAAATACTGACAGAAAAACACTTGCAATTTGCTCGACCCTAGAGACACTGAACATTTGGCTCACGGCTCACTTTAGAGGCCATTCTTTAAAGGCACATATAGTAAAGATGGGTTCTGGATCCCAAACAGTTCGGCACTAGGATCCATCTTAAGGTGCTGTATATCAGAAACTGAGTTCTAGACGTCCAGTTTGAGTTTGTCTGTGCTGTTATCCTGGTCCTGGTCCAGCTTTGCCAGGGTCTTGCGCACACGTAGGGCAGTGAGACGTGCTGAGGGGCTCTGGAACCAACACTCCTTCATAATTTTAGCAATGGTAGACAGGATCTGGACACAAGACATTATTGGAGCAATGAGACACATTCGTCACAAGTTTATTGGCTTGACATGAAATCTGGTTATGTGTGTAATGGCTATGACCTAATAAGTGGATTGTGTTCCTCTGCTCTGTTTGGATATGTGTGTATCTCAGTGCACAGTATTGTTCACAGTTAATGGCAAAACAACCACAGCAGCAATATAAAGCTAAACTGTCCCCCCCCCCCCAAGAATGCTTGAACAATTTTCATGTGAGCAGTTGTGGGGAAGTTTTCTCCCTGAACTGTATTTGCAAGTAAACTTCATAATGTTTTTTTTAAATTTTCATTTAAACAGAGCTACCAGAAGCAGTATGTGGATAAATTGCAAAATGAAATTAAAATATTATTATGCTAACAGTTTATAATCTCTCTCATGGAAGTCCTTATTCATCAAAGTTGTGTAAGTGCAAACTGGAGCGCCTGGAATGACTTCTAAATTACTCTGCATCTGATTCATGAAACCATCATCAATGAACCAGGTTCAGAGCAGTTAAACAAATGCCCATGCAGAAGTTCAAATATTTGAAAATGACATTCCTCAGTTTACCCTCATATAGTTAAAAACTTCATGCACATGTTACAAAAGTGAGTCAATAAAAGGAATACAGGGTCATTTAGCTGGCTCAGGAGTCAGTGGCTGTACTTGTGGTTATATAAAACTGTTATATAAGTAAAGAAAGTCTAATATGTCTTATAATGAAATGTTAATAGTCTCGGGATTCAAATAAAAACGAACATTTGTTGCACACCAGAACAAAACACAAACTGTCCAGCCAGTCATATAATAGACTATTTATTCACAAACAATCCAGCCTAGTGGTCTTCCGGACTGCTAAATATTCCAAGACTGCATGTTAGATCATCAAGCATTTGTCTGTTTATACTCGCTATACTTGCAACTGAAGGACTAATGCACTAATAAAGATAAATCTGCAAATTCCAATTCATATTTACAAGTGACATGCTGACAACAGAAAAATGCTTTCCCTGCCATTTTATCATAAGGATTCTTGTGTGTGCTTTTATTATAATCATCTTTATTTTTAGTGTTTATTGATATTATTAATGACACTGTTAATGATTTGATGATTTAAATGTACAATTACGTTTTAAACTCGCCTCATGACATGAGTACACTAAAATTAATAATTAAAGAGTAAGATTTCATCATACTTTAATGAATAAGGACAGTGTCTTGCCCTACGTTTCTACTGCATTGCATAAAATGCTTGGCTTTGAGACTATTTTTGTATTTATGGACTTTGACTCTTCCTTGAGTATTTATTTTTACTGAAAGTTAGTACTGTCGTTCACTTTTTGGTTTACTGCACAATATGTAGCCTATGTTTCTGTCACTTGTGCTGTGCGGTCCTGTAAACATTAGCCCTGTCTTCTATGTTGCACCATGGCCCAGCAGTAACTTCTTGTTTTACTGTATACTTGTATTTGGTTAAGATGACATTCTTGAACTGAATCTTGAACTACTTACTGGATGAGAGTGCAGCCTGTTGTGAAGGCAAGGCCTGTACTGGTCCACACACACCACTTTTTTCATCTCCTCAAAACTGGGGTCAGAGGGAACCACGTCGAAGAAGGGCAGACGATACTCTTCTACGATTCCTGCACAAAATAAGGAATTTTGCAGGGCATTTAAAGAATGTGTGCAGTCACACTCAGTCAGTCCCTGACAAAAGAGCAGATATTTGCTGAGACTGAAAGTCTGTTCAAACCATATCTATAAAACAGCGGTTTGGATTTTAGGTAGTTGGGAACAACGAATAGTTTTGTGGGAGGCAGGCTGGTCAGTGTCCAGAAAGGTTACGCACATGTGGCAGCTGGCATTTTGGGGGAAAAGAGCAGAGAGTGGAATTTGGTATCAGTAAGTGGGAGTGTGGCTATAATTGCGTATCCTATAGTGCATGACATTGAAAGAATGAAAGACATATGCTTTTCAATGGAATGTGCCAGAAAACATACTTTAAAGTGTGATAAGAGGTTGCAAAAAAGCTAAAAGATTACACGGGTACATATTGTTTTTCAGCAGAATCACTCATCAAGAACAGCCCAGAGCATGTTTGTGAATTTGTACGTGTGTATTTGCGAATGAGTGAGGGAGAGAGAGAGAGAGAGCGAGAGACAGAAAGCATCTGGATTCTATGAGGGAAAGTGCTGACACTAGATAAGACTGTTTATAATTGCTGGACTGCTAATCGTGGGTGGATAGTGGAGACAGACACAGACAGAGAAAAAAAAGAGAGCACGGGTTGGCAAGACAGCAGGACAAGGGAACTTTGTGGAGTGTTGTTAGATATTTCCCATTTACAGTTATCACAATGGCACGATAGCTGCTCACTTAGCAAAAGAACAAAGGATGTTATTCATAAACTTGTAAAAACATGGCTTCAATAATATTAAAGCAAAAAACAATTTATATGCCAAAATACGGCTGGTCTATGATATTCATCCTCTGAGGACTGTTCATCCTGGTACACAGACCAGTACCTAGATACAAATTTTGCAAGTTATTTCCAAATCATTCACAGAATCCTTCACAAATAGCACTGTTGGAAGCGGCCAGTAAATTCTGAGTCCACTCTTTGGACTTGTTTTTTTAGTTCTGGACTAAAGCACACTTTCAGAGAGGCCTCTGCTTGTCCAGAATTGTGCTTAAAGCTTAAAATCCAGCCCAGTACTAACCATTTACGATGGTGCGGCGGGAGATCTCCCACATGACGAGGCCCAGAGCCCAGATATCAGTCTGTCTGTACGATTCAAAGATGTCCACACGGATGCTCTCGTCCAGGACCTCCGGAGCCATGTAGCGCTTGGTGCCCACTCTTGGGTTGTTCCCTACATCCAAGTAGTCGTTGGACTGAGAGTGAATAACTGCCAGGCCTATAGAATAAGTGATAGTGATCATTCGGTCATACATGAACACACCACAGCACACAGTGTGAACAGCATGAAATTCTTCCTCTGCATTTCACCCATTCACCAAGTGATGCAGCGGGCAGCCAGGAGCACGGCGCCCGGGGAGCAGTGTGTGGGGATGGTACCTTACTCAAGGGTACCTCAGAGGTGCCTAGTGGTCTTGGGAATCGAACCCACGCAGGGCGAATGCCCTAACCACTAGGCTACCAGCTGCCCCAGGGAATTGCACATCAGTTCTTTGTTCTTTTCATGTTCATGTTCTTTGCCCTTGCTTTTGTTTCCATCGCAGAATGACAAAGTTAAGCTGTTCTAAAAGCTGGGGAAAATATCATGTACCACAAACATCTTGAATAAGACTTTTTTAATGCGCTAGAACACTTAAACCCATACTTAATAATGGTACCAACAAATGCATTTTTGAACTCCTCACTCACCCAGGTCAGCGATGCAGCACTGGCCATTTCTCTTTACTAGAATGTTGCGGCTCTTGAGGTCACGATGGGCGATAGCAGGCTTGCCCTGGGTGCTGGTGATCTCCGTGTGCAGGTGCACTAGTCCGCTGGCCACTGACAGGCACATGCGTAAACAGCCCTCGGGATCTAAGGTACTGTATTGCAAGAAGTCATAGAGGGAGCCCAGTTCATGGAAATGAGTGACCAGCCAAAGCTGTGTGCTAGAGTTCTTGGACGTCATGTCAGAAGCAATGAAACCTGAAAGAAAGAGGACAACACTCCTGCTCAAAATCACTGATTAGTCAGCTATCTTAGTGCCTGGTCCTGGTGATCTACAAACCTGGAGCATTTAGTTGCAGCCCTAATCTAACACACCTTATCCAGTCAACTGAGGCCTTTAGGAGTATTAGATAAGTGGAGCAAGGTGTTTTAAAACTACACATTCCAGCAATTAAAAACAGTGTATCTAGACACTGTAGTCAGTCATTTTTGACAACAGGGTCTGTTTTCACAAACCGTCTCAGGAGCAGGAGTGCTTATTTAGTTTCTGTGACATTATATTTAGATCCAAGACCAGTCCTCCTTACACCTGCTTCAAATATTAGCCCTGGTATTGCCTGAAACAGCTGGATGTGGTTTGAGCAGGCTGAGAGTATATTTGGTGATAAATATTTTCAGAAACTATTTGTGTGACTAATGACTTCTGTTGTTTGTGAGCTACATTAGCATCTTAGTTCCAGGGCTGAAATGTAGAAGCAAAATTTGGACACCAAACATGGTTGATCAACTACGTTGGGGGTAAGCGGGAAATTGTTGAAATAAGGATTTTTTGCTAAACCTGATTTCTACAATTTTACAAGTACCAAGTGTAATTGATATTAACACTACTCTTACACAGCACCCCTCAATACTCAATAGGTTAGTGGTGGTATGGTTTTGGGCCTTTTTCTTCATATACACTTCATTTGTGACCTCAAACATATAAGCATCGATGAGATTCTATTCAACAATACTAATAGCTTCCACTTGTAGAGAATCTTCAGCTTGCTGAACATGGTTGAGAGTGAGTGAATGGCTAATAGGTCCATGGGGTGCATTGCACTGAAAAAAGAAGCAGATGTGTTTGAGATTCATCATAGTATATTCACTTAAAGGAAAAAAAAACTCACCTAAGATGTTTTCATGCCGTAGCTGGACAGTGTTGTAGATCTCGGTCTCTCTAAACCAGGACTGTTCATCTCGAGATGAGAAAATTTTCACAGCCACGCTCTCACCCATCCAAGTGCCCCTCCACACCTCTCCATATCGGCCCTTACCTGTCGCAAAACACACACAAGAAAACAGGTACTGAACCCTTTAACCTGATAGAAAAGACAATCCACAGTGATTGTCAAAAGAGAAATGATACGTTTCACTCACCAACACATTCCACCAAAGAGATTTGTCGAGCCATGGTCCTCTGCACGAGGTAAGGCAGTCCGGTCCCGCTGCCTGATGTACAAAACTCATCAAAGATGTCCTAAAGACAAAATGATATACTGTGCATTAACAATCTCACATAGATAAGTAATGTTATCACTATCAAACCTAAAGAACCAAATTAATAAAATATTATCAAATACTATAGTGGTTTCAGTCTCGGTTTTGCAGTGCACCTGTTCTGTACACCTTAGTGTTTCCCTGCTCAATCACCCCCCTATAAAAAGGGCAGGATCACACCAGAACCAGGACTAAGAACTACTGAAGTGCCACAGGAGTCTTTTATATTTTTATTGCTCCTTTTATCATGAAATGCTAACATAATGTAAAGGATAGTTTGAATTCTCAAATTGTGTAAAAATGGTTAAAAAAAACCCCAAAAAATAAAAAAAACAAGGGTTTGATGTGACAGAAACGATATTTAACAAAGCAGGTTTCTGTGCATGCTGAATGTCTGTGTAGAGCAGGTCGTACCCCATAGGTGGGGTCTCCTCCACTGGGCACTTTGAGCATGGGGGGTTCATGCTCCTGGAGATGGTGGTGCTGGTGCCGAGAGCGCAGCCACAGCACCAGTCCGCACAGTCCTATAGACAACAGCAGGAGCAACAACAGGGGCACAACCACCAGTACAATCACACTGTCTGGCTCACTTGGCTCTACTGAGAGAGAGAGAGAGAGAGAGGGAGAAAGAGAGAAGAGTGAGGAGACTGATGAAATGTCACAGTGCATTTGGTTGGTTTAATACAGAAATATTAAGATACTAATACATATACAGCTCCGGAAAAAAATAAGAGACCACTGAAAAATGTTCAGTTTCACAGGTTTTATCTTTTATAGGTGCAAGTTTTGAACTGAACAGCTTTGCCTTAGTTTTTAAGAACTTAAAGAATTAAAGAATTTAAAAACAAATTGCGGAGGTATCTTATTTTTTTCCGGAGCTGTATATATACCCATTACAGTATGTGGAGATGAGATATTTAAGTTTGCATTAATCATGTTGTTGAACCATCCTTCTTCATATTGGTACTATGTGCCTAAAGAATGTCTACAAACCTGACAAAGCTTGCTTTAATTGTGCTGAGTGTTGTGTTCTATTCTGCTCCTCTTAAACATGCACTAAAAAAGAACTTTACATGGTATTATAAAAGTTCATTAGACAGAATATTTCCCGAAGAGAAACTTTAGAACATTACGAACTGTTCTTTCAAAACTCTCTGAAGCACCAATCAAATGACATACAATGCAGATAAAAAACAGCTAAAAGTAAAAATCAATATTGTTGTAAGATGCCGCTACAGATATAGGTATAAAGAAAATATTGCCCAGTACCATTTACTATCAACAATCTGCATTTTTGACAGAAAGCAAAGGTGAATGCAATAACAACAACCACAACAACAACAACAACAATAATAATAAAAGCAGTTTGCCTTATTGTGTGTTTGACTACAGTGTCTTTATGAACATAGCTATTCATGTATGACTATAGTTTTTGCTGGTCACCACTAGAGGGCAGCACTATTCTCTTTATTTTCCTGGGAGTCCTATGGGAATCAAAGGCCCAGACTGGAAATCCCCAAATACAGCAACAGTGAGATTTAGAATAGGCAAGAACTGAGTTTTCAAAGCTGAAACAATATAGTAAAATAATTCCTTCAAAAACATTTCCCCATAAAACGTCTTTTAAAGAGCCTTTCTTTTGAAATGCCTACAAATAAAAGGTAAAGAATTCTTATTGGTGCTTTTATCTAAAGACGTTATTATAAAGGCATTTACAAAAAAAAGAGATATGTACGTTTTGGGCATGACTTTGAATCCCATTCCATTTGTATCCCCACTGGTAGCACTATCTAATTCTATTTTTTAATACAGATATTTCCTCATTATCTCTGACAAGCACATTTCCCACTGATATATTGAAGATGGTTACTAACCCGGCTGCTTTGGTGCTGTTAAGTTGGCGTTGCAGTTGCTGGAGAAGCAGCACTTGACATACACATGGCTGATACGAGACACATAGCACTGCTCACGCTGGTCCTTTTCAAAACAGCCTCTCGTTTCCTGCCCATGAACCTCCGTGAAGAAGCACATATCACCCTGACAGGCGTCATCTTTACATGTAAGTAGATTCTCACACACACACCACAACTTGTCTTTCTCGCTTTGGGCTGAGAAGATGGATAGAGAGAGAAAGAGAGAGAGAGAGAGAGAGGGACACAGAGAAGTAAGGAAAGCTTAATGACACAAAGTAAGGGCGGACAATATATTATCATTACCACAATGAACTCACTTCAGCTTACTTAAACTTCTGTGAACACGTGATTATCATATTTAAAGAACACTGACCAACTGCGTGTGTCATTAAAAGGTTTGGTTGGAGTGTTACAGCCACGTAAAAAATTCACCCTGTTAGCAGCAGACTGCAAGTTCATATCCTGACAATGCCAAGACTCCAAGAGTGCTTAACTTGTCCAGTCATAGGCAATTAGTGATCCATATTAATAGTTATTAATTGTACTGAAGTGATCCTCAGTGGTGAAACATTGTGGTAAAAACACTGTACACAAAGTCTGATTGCATTTTTAAATTTGGTCCTACTGCGTTGCTTTTGTATCGTATCAACTTATTTAAAAAAAATGCTTGTAGAGTGATCAGGTATACAAAGTAAAAACCCCACATCACTCCCAAGGACCTACAAGATTTGGCTGGCACGGAAATAGTTATTCACTGGTGCAGTGTTGTTGCACAAACACCGTCTATATTGAAATGTCATCAGTAGTCACTCAAACAGAAAATGTTGTAAGAATAAAAGGAAAAGATTCCATTAAATATTAATGGATTCCATTCAATTGTATGGAAAAGTTTTATTAACAATAAAACTTTTCCATACAATATCTTTGACATAATACAAATATTATGCAGGTAAATGCAGCAGAAGACAGGATGAATAGGAGTATATGAGTATTAAAGTTTAAAGGGTGTACGGTAAAGCACAGCAGGGTCGTCCACAGCAGGAAGATACACTTCCTTTGCTCTATTGTTTCACTACAGAGGGAGCAAATCTCTACATCGGCATGCAGCTGATTCACCATCACTAAGACACACTCAAACACACACATCAGCAAGGCCAAAACACTACAAAAATGCACATAAACAGTACAGGATTATATAAGAACAAAGGTGTAAGTACAAGAAATACCAACTTCCAATGTCAAGCACTTTCCCATTACCAGCACTGGTGACTTAACGAATGTTATGTGTAGTTGGCACGCTGTAAGGCAGGCCAGTCCACGGTGAAAACAGTGTTATCTTTACTGTATGCCTGTTGCCTCACCTGTGGGAACTGCACAGATTCTTGCATACATCAAAGCGAGCAGCAGCGGGAGAATTGCAGCGGCTTTCATCTCTGTGAATAAAGCGAAAAAGAACATAATAAGTCTAGATAAGTCTAAACATTTCAGTTTAGTCATATCTGCTGAAATCAAAACCCCACCTCTACCTCCTCCCATCTTTCACTCAAATGCTGTTCACTCATCCTGCCTACCTGTGATTTAACGCACTCCTATAGATGGCTGGTGTGCCATGTGAGCTGGAGGTGAAGTCCCTAAATGGACTTTGAAGTCTACAGTAGCCCCTGTCCCCTCAGCAGAGGAAGTTGTGAGCTTGAGAAGCAGGCAGTGTGGGTCCAGTCTGTCTGCCTGCACTCTAATTGCTGCAGTCAGAGTGGGTGGGAGAGGGCTTTAGAGCAGGCTGCTGCATGCCGCTCTCCTCAGCCGACACACTGGCTGCTCGGCACGCAGAGTAAATATTGATGGCTATGCTTCCTGCCATTGAGAGGCCGCGCCCGGCTGACCAGCCAGAGACAGGGGGTCACTCATTCTTTAAGGTCTGGGAGATTGCTCGACAGACAAACAACATGGCTGTGTTTTGGTGTTTGTTTCATGAGAATTTAAAAGCTTTGCAAATGAGAAAAGTGCTGCCCAAGGGTCCATGGTCACTTCAGACACTCCACGTATGCAGAAAATGCACAGAAAGAAGTACTGCTTTAAATGTAGATGATTTAAAGGTGTAAATTGATAAAGAAACTGACATCAAAGACATCAAAAATGTTTTTCAAGTCTGGACACAAAGTAATCTGAAATAACGTCATGTGCTGTGTGCACAGTCTACTAAATTTACACTAAAGAAATACAGAGCAGTGAGTCACACCTCACAGAGGCTTCTTTAGTAGTAATAATGCAACAGGTATCTGATACAAAATTCATCCAGAAATCAACAATTAAGTTTCTCTTGTAATTTACTCACTTTCTGCAATAACTGTGCTGATGTAATATATATTATTCATATAAATATATTATCTTTATGTTAAATATTTTTTGCTTTCCTTTGCTTTCGTTACATGGTATGATCCCCTTGTGCAGCAATAACTGTAACTAAACGATCAGACTTGCTCAACAGCTTGGAGGAATTTTTGTCCATATCTCTGCACAGAACAGCTTCAGCGTGGGAATGTTGGTGGTCTTCCTCACATGAACTGCTCAGTCCTTCCACCACATTTTTATTGGGTTAAGGTCAGGACTTTCAAAAACATTAACTTTATCCTTCTTTAGCCATTCTTTGCTGATGTAATTCAGAGTTCTCTGTTCCGTCAATAATGGCAAGCCATCCTGGCCCAGATGCAGCAAAAACAGGGCCAAAGCT
This sequence comes from Brycinus macrolepidotus, assembly GCA_037974445.1. Taxonomy (NCBI): domain Eukaryota; kingdom Metazoa; phylum Chordata; class Actinopteri; order Characiformes; family Alestidae; genus Brycinus; species Brycinus macrolepidotus. The sequence goes on along the minus strand of JBBPCZ010000142.1, from coordinate 29,167,982 downwards.
TGGTACTACCACCACCATGTTTCACAGATGGGATAAAGTTCCTTATGCTGGAATAAAGTGCTTTCCCTTCTCCAAACTTAACACTTGTCATTTAGACCAGCTCAATTTTTCTAAAGTTCTATTTTTGTCTCATCTGTCTGCAAAACATTTTTTCCAGTGGCCTTCTGGCTTGTTCATGTGATCTTTAGCAAAATGCAGACGGGCAGGAAAGTTATTTTTGGGGAGCAGTGGCTTTTTTCTTGCAGCCCTGCCACGGACACCATTGTTGTTCAGTATTCTACTGATGGTGGACTCATTACGGTGGGCTTTTTAGTTGCCTAGAAGTTACCCTGGGTTCCTTAGTGACCTCACAGAATACTGACAGACTCAATCTTGCTGGTTGACACTTCTGGGGAGGGTAACAATGGCCTTGATTTTTCTGTGTTTGTGCACAATCTGTTTGCCTGAGGATTGGTGGAGTCCAGATGCTTTAGAGAAGGTTCTATAACCTTTTCCAGCCTGATCGGCACCAATAGGTCCTCAGAAATGCTCCCTTTGTGTGCCATGATACACTTCAACACGTGTGTGTGAAGATCTGACTTAAAACAGTGTCCCCACTGATTGTCATCCCATTGATTGCACACATCTGATTCTAAATTCACCTTCAAATTAAGAAGAGGTTCACATACTTTTATCACTCACAGCTATGTAATTTTGAGTCGTTTTCCTAAAAAAATAATATTTATGGTATAATATTTATGTATTAATATTTAAACAGAAATATAGAAAATTCTAAAGAGTTCTAAAAGGCTTCACATTTGAATCAAGTACATCCAGTGCAGTTTTCCGCTGAGCACTGTCACATTTCAGTTTGTTTCCTGCTGCAAAAAGAATTGGATTACTTGTTTGAAGCAAGCTATTATATGAAGCAGTGCTCACTATCCTGTATATCTTTAGTCTATGCTCATAAACAGCTGACTAAAACACCAGGAAGCATTTTTGTGGGGTTCTAGGTCTGTAATTCCATAAGTATACAGTTTATTCCTCTGATGTAATGGAAAAATGGAGTCAGGCATGCTGTTTTGAAATAGATGAGTAACAAGAGCCAGAACAGTCCGAGCTGTTTTTGTTCTTTGCATTTAACTAGAAGCCTCCTGCTTTACAAAGAACATGCTGCACTTATTTCCTTGAAGAGTTTTGCTTTGGTGTGGTTTTACTACACACACTGGCACTAGAACTGAGTAATACAACCAAAGTATCACGACACACAAAATGCATAACATTTATTTTTTTAAGAGGTTTCATGAGTTGAATCACCCAAAAAACCCTCAGTAGTGCCATATTTTTCAAATACTATGAGAAAAATAAGAATGCATTTTTAATTAGTGTATCACACACTGCACTGCACTAAATCATAATCATGATAATAAAAAGTATCTCCATAATCTTAACGGTCTAAAAGTTAAAAAGTTTGTGCACCCCCCCATTTTGTTGATACTTTCAGGTGAAACAAATCCTCTACAGGGTCCATATTTGTAATGCTAAATACTGCAACTAAACAGTAAATGTGAATTTATACGTGCACATCTTCTGTAGAGGATTTGTATTCATTTTCACTTAGAAACTCAACAAGACCTATCCCACCGTGGTGCACAAACTTTTGCATATGACTGTATAGGCCTTTAGCTTACATTCAACTTTACAAACATTCCACTTTAAATCTGCCAAGCAAGCAAGTATAAAACTCTTGTTATTTACTTATGGTCTCCAGTCTAATTATGCTGTCTTCTACTGTACTCAATAACCACACAGCTTGAATCGCTGACAGCTGAGAATTCATCATATTCAACATCTGACTAAGATGAGTGACAGTTAAGCTTGACCTGATTTGACTTGATTCTTGGAGATTTAAAGGTGTGGGTGAGCAACAAATGAAATAGAAAATCGGAGTTGTGGGAAATTTGTTGAATCTGTCTGAACAAAAGGTCTAATCAGATAAGGAGGATGGTACAGTAGCCAATTGGACTGTTTTGGAACTGTAGTTGGCCAGATAGCCCACAGCATAACATCTATGGAAAAATAAGTTTGGTCAGTAAGGTTGCTTTAGACGTTGGCGTTCTCTTAACCAAAAGACAAACACTGGGTCATTATTTAAGAACTTTTAGATAATGCTATCAGAAGGTTAGCTTCCCCTCTGCTTATTCTGAATTATATCTCTCTACCAGGGTCCTGATTCCAGCAGTCATTAGTTCCCTGTTGATGGCTGGAATCAACTCAGCATCCTGAGGAGTGACAAAGAGGTGAGTCCAGTACAGTCAGAAGGCTCAGTCTCAGTTTGGTGGCCCTAGCTATACAAAACCTCAGTGTAAGCCTTAAATTAAACAGGGGAGTACAGTACATATCTAAAAGTATGCATCAGTTAGAAAAGCCATCAGTTAGTTATACCACAGTTTCATTCCTTAAAAATGGTAAGCTCTACAGTTGTGTGCAAAAGCCACCCGCAAAAATAATATTTAAAAACAGTTTAGATGATCAGATGAACAGAAATCCAGTATTACTTGTAGTTTCCATCAGAAACCTGGTTTGACTCAATCAGTGCTTCATTTAATGAAATCAGGACCTGCTGATGTAAATCCGGGCAACGGCTGGAGGAACCAAGGAGAAATCTGGAACTGAACCTGTGTTCCCCTTACCAGCTCACAAAATATCAACTACTTTTTTAGAAGCAAAACGAATCTGGATACTTTTTACCGCTTTCTTGTTTGTTTGCATTTATTCTAATGAAAGATACACATTATCACACGCTGAGAAAAATAGCTTTAAACAACTTTAAAAGACTTTTGCACAGCACTGATGCAATCAGTTCAAACAGTTAGAGCGGCAGTAGATCAAAGGTCATCAAAATGTCAGACGTGTGGAGCTACTTCACAGTTTCTCTGAGAGATGTGAGACAAGAGTTGTGGTATTACTGTTCATGTCATGTATCAAGAGGGGATCGAATTCACAATGACTTACTCACTACACGTTTGAAACCACTTGAAAAAGATATGCAGAGTACAGCAAAGCAGAAGCTAAAAGCAAAGAGTCTGCCTGCATGTTCGTGCCATCTGCAGCCACAGCATTTAAAATAATGGAAAAAATCCCAACAGACAGAGCCAAAGCACAAATGGAGTTGAGTGCCTTGAGAGACTATTTTCTGTTGTGGAAGACGCTGGATTTCATGGCACACAATGTAACCTACACTGAAATTATTTTAGTCATTTTACTTTATGTAAACTGTATGTTATTGTCAGCTTTTTCAGTTTTTGGCCCAGTCTGTTCTGAATTTCAGGTTCTATTTTAAACCATAATTTTAATTCAGTGCAACATCTGAAGAATCAGTCAATGTGGTCTCTGACAAACAGCTGTTTTGATGGTTTTAGTAACTTACGGAGAGAAAAAACAGTAGTAGTCCATTATATATGTTTATATTGCTGAAAATCACAGTAAGCAGTTAAGTATAGCAGGATTAGCCCACCCACCATAAGCTCTACCACTCCAGAATTCTACTTTCGCCACAATTTTTGGAGGTTCTAAAAGATGAAACTTCAATATGCATAAAGAATAAAATAAAAAATAATACAAATAGACTACAATAATAAGTGTACAAAACACTAGGGGCTACCTTACACTCAATGGACTGACCAAGTATGAGATAATACATGTATGCTGGGATGCTCTTGTATTCAGACGTTAGCTGACTGACTGTAGGATGTTTTGAACCCTGCAAGTCTCCACTGGTCTCTTTCATGAATGACCTGTTTCTAATCACAGAGTGGGCGTTAGCCGGATGCTTTTAAGTATACACAAGCGCATTTATAAGTATATGCTGGCATTTCCAGACATATGTAGAAAGCTAAAGCTCATGAATAGACACAGTACAAAGAGTTAGGTAGGAGGACATTAAAACACTGCTCTTATCAAATAAAGACCAACATCCATCTGAACTCTACATACCTTCAACCCTTAAATACAAACCTGCTTGTTGGAAACAGCATGGTTCTGTAACTGATTAAACAGTCATTTAGTTAATGACTTCCAATTAAAAATCTCTGCAACAACAAGGAGACTTTAAGCCAGTTGTGGAGAATTTTGCCTTGTGTATCAGTGATGGGTAAATTGTGTGTCCTATGGGCTCCATTTATGACGGAAAACAACTCCACCCATTTGGAATTGCACTATTCTCTATGGACAGACTGGCTCTTAGTGCTGTCGGATCTTAAATCAGGCTGAGCACTCACTAATTTCATTAATCACAAGTGAACTTGATGACACATGATTCCTGTTGCTGTGTCCCCCTTGTCACCGTTCTTACCAGCCACAGTCACCAGACCCATGGGAAGTAAAGTTGGTTTTGCTCATTGACCTTCCTCTTTTCTGAGGACGTGCTCTCTGAGTGTGATAGCTGTCATCATCTGACATGTTCTCTTGGTAGAACATAAGAGTCAGCACATCCTTATAATAATACTGTATTGTAATGTTTAGAGAGCCCATATCCATTAAAATAAAAATGGAGACAAAAGTCTCTATTATGCTGTAACAACTGTAACTACTAAAATCTTACTATTATTTTGCTGAGAATAGTGTGCAATAATCAGTGCAGATAAATCAAACGAGTGCAAAGTTTGCCAACCGGGCTGCCTATCTATGGCTCCATCTTGTACTTCACTCTGTGCAATGTTTTGACTTGAGTTAGGAAGGACTGGGATGGCTGATTGTATTCACAAGCCCTAACTGTGCCTCCATAGACCAGATGTTTAAGAGATATATCCACATGTTTGTTGCACATTGTGAACAAGCACACATGCATATTCAGATAAGCAAGTTTAGCTTATCTGAATATGTTCTGTTCCTCTGTGCCATAGTGGAACACCAGACTATCAAGATTCAACATTTTATTGATAGACTACCATTAGTCGTAAAATGAACTGGTCTTGTAATTGTGCTTATCTGTTACATGCAGTGCACCTTATTTATGCACAAATAAATAATGACTATCAGTCTTATCTCATGTAATTTAATCATCTTTTTTATTTTGCAGGTCTTTTCTACATTCAAATCAGTAATAGTGTTGTATTTTCATCACTTAACCAAAAACAGTAGTAAATAAAAAAATAAAAAATGTATCACTATCTAGTCCATGCAGTCCATATAGCGAAAGCAGCCTATTCTGCTTTTGTGACACAAAAACCAACAGCTCTTATATGTCAGTCTTAAAGACACAGTAACAAAAACAGCTTGTTGGAGAGTTTGGAAAGGCCATGTAGAAATTAATTATCTGTTTCGGACACACACAAAATGTAGGATGGGCTCTTTAAACGGGCTAAAATTACTCTGATGTGTACTGATTGTGTACTCTTGTGTGTGCTATGAAGTTAAGCTGTCACAGTATTCGCTCCAATAAATACTGGGTGTTTACTGGAATCTATTTTTTCTATAGTATCATTCTGGTATGGAGCGACCGTGATACAAACACACAGACTGTGATGTGAAAATATGAGATCTATGTGAGCAGTGGAAAAGAAGATAAATAAACTCACCTGTGAAACTTTTGGCTTAGGCTAAAAGTAGTCGACTCTTGAAGTGATTATTTACAGAGTACTGTATATATATATATATATATATATACACATATATATATATATACACACACATACACATACACATGGTTATGCTGCTTCTACTTTCCTCTCTTGTTCTGCACACTTTGCTGCTGTAACAAATTTCTCACCAGTGGGACTAATAAGGGGTTATCTTATCTTGTCTTACCATAACCACAAACAGAAAACAACTTCAGAAAAAAAAAGGTAAAAAAAAAAAATCTGGACGTCCTGCAGAGGGGCAGCGGTTTCATAAGAGAGTGGTGGAACCTCCAGTATGCTCACTTTTTATTTAGGCACTACTCTTCTCTAAAATGAAACCAAAGCTCCACAATGAGACTGCAAATGAATGGTTAAATAACTTTAAATTGCAGCACCTCTGCGTTTCAGAGGGGCTTGAATAGAACCGTTTTGCACTGAAATCTGATAAAGGGTCTAAATCGGGTTGCACAGTGTGTGAACAGGCCGGATGATGATTTACCTGTTTTTTCCTTCTCCGCTTCCTCTCTCAGTCAAAAAGTAACACTGCGTTCGTGGAGAAAAACGCCTTCAGGCTGCATACTGTCACTCTAGAAGGTAGAAAGGTTTTTGGAAGGTGATGCTACAGCACGATAAGCCCCTCTCTGTATCCAGATGTGGAGGAGAAAATCCGGCCGTCACCACATCCTCCAGCCCCCGGTCTCAAACTTCTAGAGGAGTTCACCCAGAATTTACTGAGCTCCTCTTGCTCGCTTCTTCGTCTCAGTTTTCAGTTCTTCGGTGAAAAGTAATGTAGAGAAATGACGTGGCTGGTACAAAAACTATAAGTGGCGCAAAAGCCTAATCTTCCGCTAAATCTCGGGGCGATAAAGCGCAGAGTCGAGGCTCGGCTCCGGAGCGTTACAGGACGGCTTCCGCTCCGAAATAAACATCCCTCCAGCGTCTCCTTCCTCACTCCTCATCTCGACCCAGCACAGCCGTGTTCCTGATCTCAGAGGTAGATTACAGATCTTAAACACACAGCACACGGCCCACCCCTCATTGTCTGGCACTGGAATGCTCTCTCTCTCTCTCTCTCTCTCTCTCTCTCTCTCTTTCTCTCATATTGCTCTTTTCCTGCCTCTGACGATCCTTTCATTTTTTTCTCTCTCACGTTTTTCCTCCTCATGGCCTGCCCTCTGTTGCACTTAAAATGCTCTATTTTTCTTATCTAAAGATATTCTTTAT
>JBBPCZ010000142.1:29140872-29158405 GCA_037974445.1 Brycinus macrolepidotus | reverse complement strand
ACACACACACACACACACACACACACACACACACACACACACACACACACACACACACATACACACACACACTCAAACACATCTACACACATTTTGGCTTGACTTTGTCTGAAGGTAGTATCTTTTGCATAGACAGTTAAGAGTTGTTTAGGTTTTTAAAGGGAATCTAATTCGCTGACTTTTAGAGGCTGTATTATGATCCCCCCCCCGTATTTATAATTAACAAGTAGTGTTAGTTTAGCTTAATTTGATTGCAGTCTGCACTCTGTATGTGTTAAGTTTAAGTTTAAACTACAGTGAAACAATGTCTTTTTGTCATTTGTCTCACATGCTGTATATAGCATCACACAATACGTTTTATCAGAAATGTTTGGTTCATTAGAAAAATGGAATGGAGAACTCCTGCCACAGAACTAGGAAGATAATACACTATAATAGGTATCCAAACACAAAGTAAAGCATTACACAATAGCACATTTAAAAATAAAGGTTTATGGTAAAATAATGGTAAACATATGCATATATTGCAGTGTTTAATGTATAAATCTCTACTTTGCAAGGAGGCTTTTTATCTGAATACCACTGGTACACTATTGTTTCATTAGTGCTATAATGAAGTTATTATTTTGTTTAGTTAACAATGCTGTACCTTGACTTATTCAAATGTATAGTTTGAACAATTCTAGCCTCAACAGGGAAATTTTAAGCTTAAGTAACTTCTTTAACTTAAGATATGAAGCTGTTGTTACACAAATCACAATTAGGTGAGTTTGGGAGGTCCTGATGTGATGCTGTTTTGGAGGCAACATATAGTTTAACAAACAACTAACAGTTATGTTGTGTAGTTTGCATTTTTTGTGACTGTGAGTGACATTATATTGACCAACAAGAAGTTCCTCCATTTAGTTTTTTTAATTTTCAGGAAGAAGATACCACAGCTTGCTTTCTTCTGTTGCCCCACACTACCATGGTTCCTGAATTTGTGGTTTCTCACAGAGAAAGTTATTTTTCTGGTACCTATTTTCTTCTCATTCTTGTGAATTGGATTTTTCTCAGGCTAATTTTGACTGTGACTGTTCTCAGAAAATGACTGGATTATCCAGTTAGTAACATAAACAAAGCCTTACATAGGGTCATGTTTATTAAAGTTTTGGGCCTTTTATTTCACGTACAGGAAAAACGAGACTAATTTGTGACTGCACATTGGTGACGTCATGCATTTGGCTGTAACAAAGTATTTAAAACTACATAAACTGTAAAAAGATTGGGAGTCATGCCATTTTGGGGATTGCTTCAAAACCTTTCAAAAGAGAATTTTGTGGTGCACACTTTATAGACAAAAGTATTGGGACGCCTGACCATTACACCAACAGGGACTTTAATGACACTGCATTCAAATACATAGAGTTTAATATGGAGTTGGTCCCTCCTTTGCAGCTATAACAGCTTCCACTCTTCTTGGAAGGCTTTCCACAAGATTTTGGAGTGTTTCTGTGGGAATTTGTGCCCATTCATTCTCTAGAGCATCTAGAGGCGCTGATGTTGGACGAAAAGGCCTGGATCACAATCTCCATTCCAGTTCATTCCAAAGGTGTTGGATGGGACTGAGGTCAGGGCTCTGCGCGAGCCAGTCAAGTTCTTCTACACCGAACTCATCCAGCCATGTCTTTATGAACCTTGCTTTATGCACTGGGGCACAGTCATGCTGCAATAGAAAAGGGCCTTCGCCAAACTGTGTCCACAAAGGTGGCGTCGTCCAAATTGTCTTGGTATGCTGAAGCACTAAGATCACCCTTCACTGGAAGTAAGGAGCCTAGTCCAAACCCTGAAAAACAGATGTGTCCCAATACTTTTGTCCATATAGTCTATCTAAGAATTTTCCCACCCTTAGTTCTGTTTGTCCACTTTATAGCATTGAACCTTGAAACACATACTGCAACAAATCAACAATATATCCCTGAGTCCAACAGGAAGACAGCTTTATGAAAAATGAAATGGAGGCAGAGAGCATTCCATAGTTTTTCTGAATGAAAAAAGAGTCACTGATGATCTTAAATATGAAGCACTCTCTGTAGGCCATGGAGCCATGAAGTAGTGCTGTAGTTCCTGAGACTGCTATGGTTCCTCTGCACTCTGCTGTGCCACACAGCAAGGCCAAAAATAAATTCATCTTACAGATGCCAATAGCTTGAGAAGAGCATCACATTTAAACTTCCCTGTTTTACATCTTTCTTTCAAAGGTAAGATGTTATTAACATACTTTACATGTTCACTCTTCATAACTTGTCTTCTTCTGGGCAAATTATACATGTAATATCAAAAGGATCCATGATATGTTTTCACGGCACACATTTCAGATCTGTTTACTTTAGGCGAGGTTAATATGGTTTTTGACACAAAACTACTTTCTGTTGGAGATTTTGATCATGTAAGTGAACGAACATCCATGAGAAGCCAAAATATCTGAGCTGATTTTGTATGTTTTTTTTCCTGTCTTTTTTTTTTTTTTGACTTTTCACTGAAGGACAATATTCACAAGGCTACAAGACATATACTTAAACAGACATAAACCAGCATAAGCATTTATAAAGGCTTAAACCAATACTTGGTGTGAAATGACAAAAATGCCTTAACTGACATTTGTTGGAAGTCTTTATAATTGTTTAGGTAGGCTTATGTCATTGCACAGATGTCATAAAGCCTTATGTATACTGGCCTGCACTGTGCTTCCAGCAACCTTACTGTAGAGCAATAAGAAGTTACACTTAGTCAAACTGCTGTCTGTCCTTTTTGAACTGCAGCTCTTTGGAAGCTGAAATGCTTGTACACTTTTTTGAAATGCTTGTTCACTTTTTCCCCTTCTTCTTAGCTTCTTTGTCTGCTTTCTCCTTATCAGCTTTCTCCTTCTCCAGCCGTTTCTTCTCCTTCTTCTTTTCCTCTTTTGCCTCCTTGTACTTCCACACCGGTGGCTCCAGGTAACCTTTAGTCATCTTCCTCTTCTTCTCCTTCTTGGGTGTGGGCTCGTTTGACTTGGTGACTTTGATTTGAGGGACACAGCCGGCAGGGAAGACACTGTTCCGGCGGGCCATGCTGCGCGGGACGAACCTTCGGACACCGTTGGAGGCCATGGAGAGCACACTGCCCCTCCGCTCTGTGTCCGAGCAGCAGGAGGCCAGGGACACCGAGGCGGCCGAGGTGGTGGAGGGAGATGCTGAAGATATGGAGCCGTTGCTGTGGCGTACTGCACATTCCTCCAGCTGTTTGTCTGGGTTCTGCTGCATCAGGTCAGGCACAGCCAGGCGCCTCTTGCCGATCTCTGGTGGGCTTGTGGGACAGAGTGGCCGGCAGCCAATGACAACCAGGGGGCTGTGTATGCTGGTGGTGATTCGCACCATGTTGTCCAGGGCCCCATTGTCCTCGGGGTCATGTGGGAAGTTGAAAGTGAAGGTTGACTTCAGCCGATGAGCAACCTTCTGCCCCGCAGTTTTCGTGGCTGTGGCCTTGGCCACCTGCTCCTTCAGTTCCGGCCACTCTGGGACAAAGCTTTCACAGAATTGTTCCGCACAGGGCCTGCTGGCCAGCTGCCTGAGCCTGCTAAAAGTTTCAAAGTGTCCTGTTTTAAGTGCCCATTCCTTCACATCCTTGCCCCGTGTGGTGTCCACTGCATAGAAGTCCGCCCCTGAGATCAAAATAGATAAGAAGGAAGTTCTGTTATGATTCATCAGTTCAACTTGATTCCACCACAAAAAAAAATCTCATTGAAATCAACAAAATATCAAATGCTACTGCTACTGGTCTCACTTACACTCAGGCTCCATTTACACCTGGCATTAACCTGCATCTCTGGTGATCCGATCATAAGTATAGAAGTGAAGGGAGTCCAGTGTGTCTCAGTGTGTTTGTGATCCATTCACTTAAACCACTTTCAATCGTGGTCACAGACACATGTGACCACATAACATTTGTAGTGTAAATGCTAAAACACTGACAATAACAAATTACCGCCTTAATCAACTGCAACATCACAGCAGAGTAACTTTCCTCTACTCCTTTCCTGCTTGTTAAGCTGCATTAGCAATCCATTCCATGTTAACATTTTTACTGCATGTACAGACAGCAGTAAATGTGCATGGATTCCTTTCATGTAGTTCCCAAAAGGGCCATTTTTGTAAATGAGATGTGTGAGTGTGAAGAACCCTTTAAAGCTATAAACAACCTTCTCATAATGTAAAGGGTTCTTCCAAGAAACGTTGCATTATATCAGAGATCTTTAAAATATGATTTTTTTTTTACACTCAAGTTTCACAAACATTATTGAAACAGAGACTGAAGAGCATTTTTGTTCAGTGGTATTTTTTTTGATGATTATCTTTGTTAAATACATATTTATATACATGCGGGAAAGGTTTCCAGTTGATCTTGTTCCATTGAAGTGTTATGGAATCTTTGAAAGACCATGTTTGGCAAAAGTCAATTATTTTTTATGAATATATTCTATAGTGACAGTCCAAGTTAACAGGCACAGTATATTACAATAATTCTCAGACGCAGTTCTGGGAACCTTTGATATTTCTATGCTTTCTGTGTTCTCACACATATCTCAGCTCATGGAGAATTTGATTAATATGTATTGAGCACAAGTTTGCTGTTGTTAGAACAAGGCAAAAGCTGAAAATATGCAGTACATGGGGACCCCTGGAGTATGGGTGCCCTATAGGAGATGACTGCAAGTAGTTATCCAGTGAATAGGAAAGACAACATTTTTGCCCACCCTAGCGGCCAGTTAAGGAACTGCAGCAAATAAAATATGCACTCGGTTCATTTTACAGTATCCTTTAGAGTCATGGTCCAGTCTATTCAGTGTACTTCTTAAACATAACAGCATGCCATACGATGTCAGAAACAATATTTATAGCATGTCATAACATGTCAGAAACAATCTAGGCATAAAATACAATATACATAGAAATAATATAGACCTGTTTGAAGCATGCAGTTTGCACAATGCTTACTGGTAATGTTAGTTACATTAGACTTGTTAATCAAGAAGAAGCGATGTTTGAATACCAAACATGTCTTGGGTGATCCACTCTATTAGCATAAAAGGAAAATGGTGTTGACCTTTATCAAACTAATATTGATGGTATCCACATTTGACTATGTGCAAACAGTAAGCTGTAACACTTTATTTTGTGAAATTAATTTGTATTCTCTCCTGTGTGAAAGTGCCCTTGCTTGATCCTCCTCAGAGGTGTTAAGGGTGATGTAGAGGCCTTTAATTCATGATCACTCAAGTGAAGTCACTGATTACAAGATTAACTGAACAGCTGCTGTTTCTGAATTTGATCTTTAAGGTGTCACAGGTGAGGCTGCATCAGTGCTAGTATTAACCCCTTAAACTGTAGACCTAATGATCGGTTATAAATACTGAGGCTTATCCAGTAACCATGATGAATTACTCAGTAACTGTTATGCCGAACCACTTTTTGTGTTACTAGTAAATTGCTTAGCAGTAAGTTACTTATCCATAGTATTTATACCCCAGCATATTCTGTAAATAGCGTAGTGTATTTCATACAGATTATTTTCCAGTGTATTTCTTCAGAGTTTTTAACTTTTATTTTAGATTTTATATTTTATATTGCTCTTGTCTCTGTGTGTCTGTGCAGTCGTAGCATAAGCAATTTCCTCCAGGATCAATAAAATGTTCTGGTTCTGATGCCACTACTATGTAAGGGCTATGCTTATGAGAGTTTATACACTGGATGTCTGGAGCTGCAGATGGTCCCTACAGCTTAAAGAGACTGTTTACCCTGACCTTAATGAAAAAGTTTGTTTTTCAGATTCACAGCTAATGGTGCAAGAATATTCTCTTGTTGCGCTGCTTGGGTTTAGCTGGCCAGAAATAGATCAGTCTAACTGAACTGACCTTTCCTGCCTTTATTGCACTTGCAATGAGTCCTTCTGAAGAGGGACTTTAAATAAGTCCTGATAAATCCACACACGCCTAATCCAGTGCACTCTGAGTGGACTCTCAAGTTAGCCAAGGGATCAGAAAAGAAAATGTCCTCGGATTAAACTTTTTAAACTTGCCCGTGCTTGTATCATCATCTCGCATCGCATGGTCTGAAGGCTTGTTTGGGTCTGGATTCACAGGTGGAAATTATTTCAGTTACTTTGCAATAGGGATGTCGTCCAGGTTGTTTCTTCTGTTAATGATGTTGGCAGCTTTTAGGTTCTGTATATTTATTTATGTGTGGATTTTCTTCAGATGTGTTAGGGATGAAGACCCAGAAGAGAGAATAATGTTGCATTTGGCTGAGAAATCAACACGATGTACCCACCAAAATTTAACCAAACGCTAAACTTAAAAGTTTTCACTGTGAAGCATTTGTATACATTAATATAGAGAAGAGTGCACAATAATAATAGTTCACTACCTGCCATGACCAGTGAAGCCACACAGTCATTGTTGCCCTGTATGGCTGCTTTAATTAGAGCAGTGAAGCCTCGGTTGTCCCTGAGTTCAGTGTCCACTCCAGAGAAGAAGTTCAGGATGTAGGTTAGGATATTCACAAAACCTGTGGTGATACAGTACAATAGAAATGTCACTTTGCTGTTTTATATACAGCACTGTGCAACACTTTTTAGGCAGCCATTAAAAGTGTTCAAAACTGTTCACACCGATGAGGCACTTCATTAGGCCCACCTACCTTGTATCTACACTTATTGTCCATTTCATCAGCTCCACTGACCATATAGGTTCATTTTGTAGTTTAAAGTAACAGGCTATAGTCCCTCTGTTTTTCAGCACCACGTTAGTTCCCTTCACCCCATTCATCAGGGATCAGTGAGTGTAGACACATAGATCTTCCTAAAAAGATGTTCCTAAATGTTCCTATATAACAGTACCATAAATAAAATGATCACAAATAAATAAAATGTAATAATTTATGGTTTCTAAGTTATGAATATGTTGGTTAGGAGAATACAGAAGAACACAGTTTTGGTTCCTGACTTTCCTGGCTGCACTCCAGCCATCAAATGGTTACATTTTATCAGCAACACACTTGATTTAATTCAAGGACAGAATAGTTGAAGCAGGTGTTGGATGGGAACTGTAAATTACATACACTCATTAAACACTCATACACTCATCAAAACAGTGTATTTTTATATTTATATTGTTATAATGTTGGTGTGCTTTCACACAAGGAAACTTTTCCACATAAATGCTTTTACACTGTATTTTAACTGCACATTTTTGCACTGTTTAAAAAATAATCAACTAAAAACAAACAAACAAAAAGAAATCTAAATGCACTTACCAGCTTGTGCTGCAATCATGAGTGCTGTGTTGCCATCATTATCTTGGTGGTTTATATCCAAATATGGACACTTGTTCAGCCCATACACAATATCTACAAATCCTTTGGAAACGGCCAGCATCAGACCATTCTGCCAAAGAGCAGAGGAAAACACATCACTTCTGACATGATTTCATGCTGACAGAGCCTTTTATTATCTTTGAGGCAAGTGCAGGTCTTTAACTGAGATATGTTGTATAGTATAAAATTTGCTGTTATTGCAATTACAAAGATGACTGGACTGGACGGCATGTCAATCAGTGGAATCACACTGGGGCATGTAATGCAGTGAGGCAGTGAGTATGTGTACAATTACATTGTCTTACACTGACACAAACATTGTGTGGAAACCCACTGGATAACTGGACACCTACCCTGCCATTAATATCTAGTTCCATGACTTCGTCCCTTGTGACGCCCCTCTCCAGTACTCTGTGGAGGGATGAGGCCCGATTCTTGGCACAGGCTTGGTAAAGGGTGTCAGCTGTCCCCTCTCCATTGTCCTCCCGCTCATAATCAGGGAGGACTGAATCATCTGAGAGCAGACTCCCGGAGTCAGAGTCATGTCCAGGAGAACACACCTCAGAATCATCATCTTCTGGACCACGGCCCAGAATGGAGTCCTCCTCCTCGCTGAGTCTAACCTTAGCCATCTGGCTCCCACGAGCCAGAGATCACACACCAGGCAGATTCTCCATTGCCGATTGTATCCCAGCCTCTGCCTGCCTAGGCCCCTGTGGTGATTTCAAAGGGGTAAACCGTCAGTCATTCTGCACTGATCCTATCAATACATATGCCTTGCTGTGTTACTTCACTTAAAGTAAATAATGCATTGACTTGATTCAAATATGCACATAAGTTCTGAATGATTAAATATTAAGTCAACAGAGCTAGTATAAACAGTATGTAAACTGAAATGTTGACAGGTCCTTAGAATTGAAGGGGTTAAACTTGGAAGACTCTTGATGTAAGAGATCACACAAGGTCTTAGTGCAGTGAGCCTAAAATAGGATGAATAGCCTCAGTGTGGAGTGAGCATAGCTGTGATTGACAGGTACTAATCTGCTGAAGCTGCATCGTGCAACGTGCCACAGTGCTGCTGAAAAGGGCTGAGAGACGCTAAAACTAAAAACGCTGTAAGGTATACAGTGCAAAAGTATTTTGGAGATTGGTGAAATACTTAAAATGAATTGATTGTGGCATTTATTTTAAATGGAACAGGGTATTCCTTCAAGGTATTCTATCAAAAGGCAGCTGCTGCATTTTGGATCATCATTGTTGAGACTTCTGCAGGTCTGCATCTAAAATGCCTTTGTACAATTAGATCCCATCAGTGAACATTGTTAGAAATACAGCTTCTTACATCATTTCCAGCTGTGTGCTTTAAAGGATCTTTGACTTGTTGGACCTTTTGGACATTTCTGTATATAACCAGTTTCTTTCCTGAACAACTCTTGAAGAACCCCCTTTTTTTAAAAGGGGTACCTTAAGTGCAGTCTACTTGTAATTCCTTTCCAAGCTTTCTCCACACATAGGGTCTACCATCAATCTGATGCTAAAGGTTTTTGTTTTCTGGGAAACAAATATAATTGTGATAAAGATTTTCTGAAATAGCATAAAGAACTTCCAAGGATTAAATGGCCAAAGTGTCCGAATAGTGTTTGGGGCCACTGTATCAGGAGCACAGGGTTTTCCGAATATGGGTGTTTAGTGGGAACCACAGGTAACAGCTTCTAGTAAAAGTCAGATTGTTATTGAGGCATCACATAACTACCTGCAGTGCATTCGTGGTTCATTTCTCTAGAACCCATAGTGGAGGCGGGGCTATGGAAACCAAGCCCTCTAACATCTTAATTGTTACAATAGGAAGTTCATACAACAAACTGAATAGATAATGTCTATAAGATAATGTTTCACTTGTGTCACGTGAAATGCCTTATGGACTGTCTGGAACATTCAGGTTAATCTGAGCTGAACCTGATCTTTTGACAGTTTCACAGCTCTATCCATAATGCAGAAGGCTGCTCCTTTTTTGGTGGAAGGAACTGCTGCTTTTAAAGCACATCTGATATGATGTTCGGGGCTTTTCTGCTTTAGATTTCTATTTTACTGAACTATATGTATAAAAGCTATAAAACAATAAAAACTGAGGTTGTGTGTTACTGGGCATAATAATCAAGATGTTATTCTTACTAGACACCCTCTTGTGTTCTATTGCTTAAATGATTCATAACCATCATTCAGGAGTAGCTATGATGTACTTCTATATAGCCATTGCACCAACATGGACATATCAACAGTGCAAACAAGCAAATTACACTTTTTGTAATAATTGAGGGAACTTTCGTATTAATTTTTAATTAAATAATTAAGTATTTTTGTCCTGGGGCCATTAGACCCCCTAGATCACTAGTATTGAGTATGATGAAGAAAAATATGCTGCAGATGTATGCCTCTCTTAATGAATAAAATAGTTTTTTTCAGCTGTACCTTAAAGTAGTGTGTTTTCTGAATGACAGCTAAATGGGAGCTTTCTTTGTCTTTGTATGGAAAACCAGACTTCTTAACCTTTAGAACTTGTTCCAACAGAGAGAAGGTTTTGGGGAAAAACAGGTTTGAATGTGAAACAAAAGACCTTAATGGTGCCATACTGAAAAAGTAAGCATATGAGGGCCCAAACATTGGAAAAACTGGGTTGCACCATGAGGTAAAGATCCTAAAAGCCTGTGATGGGGCATGTGGGGCTGGTTGGTACATGAGGTGAAGTCAAGTCAGAGCATCTGTTACTCGAGCACTTTCCTAATGCTTACGAACAAAAAGTGCTGACTCATCATTTAAAAATCTCACTGACTTGCAACTTCTTGTCGTGTGAAATCCACTGGGCATTTTCCATATTTCTGTTAGGGTGTAAAGAGTTAAGCTAAATAAGGAAACACCGCATGAAAGTAACTGTAAGAGCGTAGGAAACTTTAACAGAGGCTCTCATTTCCTCCCACATTGAGCACACAGTGTGTCCACTGAACATTAGAACATTAATCTGCTAAATAAGAGTGAATTATGATATCTGCCAGTTGAATGAAAACTGCTGTTAATTCCTGAAGCTGATTTGATGATCTAGCCTTTTACCGTAATTGCATTACTTCAGACAAATCAGGCTAATGTGTTTAATGCAGCCAGATCTCTTACCACAATATAACTCTGAAAGTGGCAGTGACTTGCTAAAACAATGCATGTATTGTTGATAACTTCTTCCGAGTTGTTTCTTGCCAGTAGAAAACCATCTTTGCGCATTCAGCATTTCCTTGTTTGTCCTTACAAGACAAATCAGCTATTATTCTTCACGGACAGGCTATATTTAGCTCTTATTGCTGCTAACATACTGTGACCACTGCGAGCCAACAGAGGGCCACAGTGCAAGGCAAGCAGAGAGAGAGGATGGGAAAATATTCTGTTGAAGCTACACAAACAATCTGTCCTTGTCTTGGCTCTCTCGGCACCACTGCACAGTTCCATCAACAGAACTGTTCAATTGGCTGCTCAAGCACAGTATTGCTCAACTAAAAGTATTTTCTAGTGCTTTGCTGCTAATTAAATGCATCACATTTATAAAAAGTGTTTGTTTAAAGTGTTTCTTGTTTCAGTACATGAGTTTGTTTAAGAGTGTTAAAGTAAATACTCGAAGTCACTTTACAGCAGTGTACTACAACTAGACGTTGTGCTGAATACATCCCAGCAAAGCACACAAAGAACACATTGTAATATAGATAGAAATCTGTTCTTATAGATAGAAACCCTATTCTGGATTTTTCCTGTCAAACCCAATTATCAGATCAGTTTACTGCCAACCCTCCTGAAACTGTATCTTCTCAAACAGGCAAAACCTGTCGCTTGTGCCTCACCATGATGTTTTTTCAGAGGAAAGTGTAATCCTTCTCTTCCTTCTGTGTAGTCACAGCATCCCACCGGTGTTGTCTTGGGTGTCCTCCTGTTGCAGAGTCTTATTGCAGACTGTCTTTTCCCATAGAGAGAATCTTTGCTCCTGCCTGCCCCCTTCTCCTAATGCCCAGCCTGGCCACTCAGGCCACCCGATGGCTGGGGAACCCATCCAGATCTTTACATAGACACTTTCTTAAGTCAGGCAACATGCTCCCGCTCATCCCGATTATAGGAGATTTGGGGATTAGATGGCAGAAACAGCAACAGGCTTCCACTCTGCAGATAACGTTGGTCAGAGAGCCCCTCTTGTGTTTTTTTCATCATCTTTCCTGATCTCTGTCTTCATTGTTTTGTCTGTCTTTCCCTCCTCGTTTTGTTTTTAAGTGAGCTGCAGAGAATAGCAAAAGTTGACCCCAATGACCTGGTCACACATGGTAATTGAATCTTCCTCCCCAGCGGACCATGAGAAAGGAAAGCAAGGTCTAAAGACATAAACAAACTATTGCTACACTCACTGCAGCATAACCTTACCAGTAACACATATTTGGTTGCACATGCGGCAACTGAACATGAACAGACTTACAGTATTTAATGGAGGACCCCTAAAGTGCCATTTGTACAATAAACGAAACCAAGATGCACAGTTTTCAAACTTTACAGGAAGGAAAAGACATCAGTCAGTTTGATGGTACTGGTCATATTGCCCCCCACTGATTATACACTGACATAGTGCTATAGATGGCTCTTCGCCTATTCGTTTTTAACCTGTGTGCAAGATAGCCAGGTCTAGCTAGTCCATAAATAGACCAAGTAACTGAATATGATGAGACGTTATCCAATCAAATGTAGCTTAAGCATCAGCCTCTATCCAAGCCCTGTCCCTGTGATGCCCCAGTCACTTAGTGATGGGCAGAACGCCAGCCACCACCTCCTCACCAGGTAAACAGGACTGTGCATGTGACTCATATCACTCCTCAGATAATATATGTTTAAATATGAAGATGCCTGTACCTCAGTCTCTTATACATTTATGCAAAATGCACTGTAGCAAGCCATGCACTTTAATTTATACCATAATTGTCATTGTGTTGCAAGTTATTGTGACCTTTTTGATTCTTTTACTCCCTCTAGGGTAGCATTACAAATTTTCTGGCTCTAGAGGCTTTCAGGGTTTTCGGTATTACAACTGAAATCAAAATGAATGTTCTTTAACCTCTTTTTAGGCATGTTTCAGAATGTTAAAAGTGTAGTGACGTTT
This sequence comes from Brycinus macrolepidotus, assembly GCA_037974445.1. NCBI lineage: Eukaryota > Metazoa > Chordata > Actinopteri > Characiformes > Alestidae > Brycinus > Brycinus macrolepidotus. The sequence continues at coordinate 29,145,844 of JBBPCZ010000142.1, read as the reverse complement.
CCTCACCTTCAAATACATCTTGATTTTTCATTACATCACTGTGCACTAGCAGGCTGAGAAAAAGAATAGTAAAGATAATATCATGTCTCACCACCCCCTCCCACTACCCCACCTATCGCTGGAGAAAATACTCGCTGAGAGACCCCACATGATAACATGTTTAACTCGGAATAATGTACCCGATACAAAAGGAAAATCCATTATGATTTCTGTTGATTAATATCGTCTCTTCTTCTTTTTTTGTTTGATATAGTTCCCAATGCTCTTTAAAAGATTACTGTGTATAAAACACATATGAATTATGAATTCAGTCTTTGTACGTTAAGTTTGACCCTGTCATTTAAAGTTTGAAGTTTAAAAATGGAATAATTAATATTAAATTTTGTTAATTTAAAGTTTAATTAAAAATTAAATGCTCCCATAGCTGGCTGCTAAATATTGATTTTTCCTTCAGTGCTGTAAAATTACATTAACATTAGGCATCCAGTCAGAGCAGAGGTTATTTACATATATCAGTCTTAAAGGCATAGTGACAAAAAGCCAGTTTGGTTTAAAGGGGGGCTAGAAAGTGGCCGTGTAAAATGAATTTATTCTGGGGGTTTTTTTCTGTGAGATCCACTTGTGGTGTTTTTATGGGTTCATTTAAATCAATGATTTTGAAATTTTGGAGGCCCTACATGACACAGGCATCACGTGTGTGGTTGCCCTAAGTGTAAAAATTGTTTATATTATTAAACTGAAACAGACATCAAGTTAAAATAGTTTTGTTTGGTCATACTTGTGTAAGAACTACAGGGTAAAGCACGCAAAAATCAATTGTGAAAAAAAGCATGCATCAGTACATCGTTAGACTCATAGTCAGACTTTCCACCAAGGGACAGCGCCAAGACCTCTGTTATAATTCGAACCCTGCCGTAAGCCGTGCTGACTCATCCAGAAAAGTCATTTGGGGAGCATGAAGGAAAAAAGTCATACAGAAACTCAAATGCTTGATTCTGAAACTGACATCCTATTCATTACCTCACCTAAAAGCGTAGAAGAGTTAATGGTTTCAGTTGATTCATCTTCTGTGTGTGTGTGATCTGACTGGTCAGTGGTGGACTTACATTTTCTCTGGTAGAATCTTAGACTTCTAGCAGCTCTTAATAAAGTCTAAGCTTACTAGTATGAGGGACAGATGTACTTTGCTCTGGATAAGAGCATCTGCCAAATGCTGTAAATGTAAATTTACTTCATACACACTGTGTTGGGTATTTGCAGCCTGATCAGAGGGTTGCATTGAAAAGAGTTGTGCATGTGTGTGTGTGTGTGTGTGTGTGGGTGTGCAGGCACAGCCAAGGTGGAGCAAACCTGGGAGACGACGTTGAGAGAAGGGAGGTGAGCTGAGCAGGCCGGACGACCGTGTTTAGGAGGGAAGGAAGAGAGAGAGGGGTGCTCCTACTGTTTTCTCCCACAGTTGACCTGAGGCTAAAGTGTACTGTAGCAGTGCAGAGCCTCAGGAAATGGCCGAGAGAAAGAGGAAGTTTGTCTGACCTGGCACGTAATGGAGAGGCTGTTTAAGAGGGTAACTCTTGCAATGTCAGCGGGTGAGAGAAAAGAGGGAAGATTTTAAAGAGGCCCTCTCAAGGCTACAGCATGTGTGCAGTGATTTCAACATACTTAAAGGGGAATTATATAGTTATTTCAACAGCACTGCATAATGATAGTCATTCAGGGTGGTTTGATGTGATATACTACTTTCTAGAGAAACTTACAGAGTTAGAATTGTTTACAGTGGTGGTGATAGGAAATAATAATAATAATAATAAATTTTATTTCTAATGCACTTTCCATTAAAAGCAATCTCAAAGTGCTACAGAATAAAATAAACAACAAATAAAATCAACAAGAGTAGGCCTTTAGGTGGGTTTTCAGGCCACATTTAAAAGTGTCCACAGTCTGCGGTACCCTCAGATGGTCTGGGAGGGCATTCCATGGGTGGGGAGCGGCCGCGCAGAAAGCCCGATCCCCCACTGTGTGAAGCTTAGTCCTTGGAGTTTTGAGAAGGTAGGTACAGAAGGAACGAAGGGAACGTGAGGATGTCTGAGGAGTGAGAAGATCCTTGAGGTAAGTTGGGGCAGCTCCATAAACACATTGATGAGTGAGAAGTGAGACTTTATATTCAATACGGAGTGAAACAGGGAGCCAATGAAGTGTTTTGAGAATGGGAGTGATGTGATTGTATAGGAACCAGATAAAGAGTTTCATATATCTAAACTCTAAAGAGTTTCATGTATCTAAAAGCTGCGTCATAGAAAGTTATTTCATAAAGTGGTTATGAATGAGACACCTGATGTCTGAGACGATAGCTTTTGGCCTAAAATGTATTTTTTCAAAAATCCTCTAATGGCAGAAAGGTACATGCAAAATATTAGACAAAATATTACCTGTGTAAAACTTTTTTTTTTTTCATATTTTCCAGATTTTAACATAACCATCATTATGTGTAAACACATGTAGGATCAGTGGTCACTGAGAATTGTAAATGAAATGTTTGTATCATAGATGTTGTGACCCCGGTTCTTTTCACCACCAACTGTGTCTGTATGTTTCTCTACAATGAAGATTTTCATACCCAACTGTTCTGAATGACTGTTTCCATCTCAACAATGGAATAGTGCAGATATTCTGAAAAAAAAAATCCCCTTTACAGTCCCAAAGGGAAAAATGGCAAAGGCTGTTTCTGAGTTAAAAGTACAATTTTCCTCTTACCCTTAATGATCAGCCAATAACTGATCAGTCAAGACATGTTTGGTGTCCAAAGTTTATTTCTGTAAACTGGAGCTACAAGGCTAATACCAGACTAGCTGCAGGTTACATAATGGATTTGAAAGCCTTGCTACTTGTCTATGAATCACTCAGTGTCTTTAAACCAAAATATAAGGCATATAAACCTCTCAGGCCTCAGTGGTCAGAGACTAGTCAGCTAGCAGTGCCTATTATTAGAACCAAGCATGGTGAGGGGGTGTTGAGCTCTTATGCTGCTCGAAACTGGAAACAACTGCCAGAGGAGCTTAGATGTGTCCCAGATTTGACGAGACCAGAGTTTGACAGTTCATTTCTAATGCCTTTGACACATAACCACTCTCTCTCAACTTTAAAGTTTTTGAACTTTAAGACTATTTATTTCTTTATGTAATTTGACTTTTATTTCCTTTTTTTTTTTTTATTTATGTAAAGTACTTTAAGTTACCTTTACATGCTGCAGAAATAAACATGCCAAACATAGCTAACAAGTGAGCTGTACCCTATCAACAGTGCAACCTGCTCACCAAAAATCATCACACTCTCATCTCCGACCATGTTGGGTCATGAGTAACCTTACATAGACTTGCTTAGTAGGTTTCTCACACTGTATGACATACTGTATGTATAAAAATGGTGAATACAGACAGAATACACTCAAAGTCTTTAGCATGGTTGACACTTCTAGCTATGCAAGGCACTTTTGCTCATTTTTATAGACAAGTGTTTATTCACATAAGTAAGCCTATTTAGGAGATCACTTAACTTGCAGTTTGAGGCAAGTATGATAATTTACTCATTAACAATATTATATGTGTCGCTATATATTATAAGTGTTGCTATACATTTGTACAATCACTTTGCACAAAAGTGATTTTTATTGTTATTTATTTATTTATTTATTTAATGTATTATATATAAGTAAATAAATAAATTAATTGAAATAAAGAAATAGATTTGTTTTTTATTGATTTACTCATCTATCTATCTATCTATCTATCTATCTATCTATCTATTTACAACAACAACAACAAGGACTATGGTAAGCATGAATACATTCTGTGTGTTTTACTCACCTTACTGTCTCTTCTCACTGTTGTCTGTTACAGCAGTATTAAAGGTTGTCTTGCCAACTGCTGTCTTTACTGATACAGCAGGGTTTGCATGTCTGCAGATGGACTCCAGTTCTGTAGGTCGCCTGCACTGCACAGTTTTATATATGGGCCCACCCAATTCAGCTTAAGAAGCCCATGATCATTAGCTAATGGTGTGACTCAAGTCAGTAAATACAGAATGTTCTACAGGAGTTGGGAAAACAATAAGAAAGGGATTTTTTTGCGCTCTAAATAACAAGTGTTTTACTCATTGTACCAGAAGGGGGCATTCAAACACAGATAACAGTTAGACCCAGTTAACCGTGACTGAAAACCAGCTCCGACACTGACATAATGTTAAAGGAATGTCATTCCATTATGTAACAGATCATGATAAACTACCAGGAACCCAAACCCTACAAGCAATTCGATAGGCCGAGAATGTAGGTCCACAGTTCAACCACTCACTGTCATACTTAACTGACATATTAGCCTCAAAATAATAGTTTTAAATATGGATATATATATATATACATCGGGTGTCACCGATCTTGTCCACAAAGGGCTGCAGATTTTCATTCCAGCTGAGCAGAAACACACTTGATTCTATTTGTTTAGTCAGGTGGCCTCAGTCCTCACACAGCTGATTGTAACTGGTTTTATGAGATGTGCTCCCACTTGGCTGGAAAGAAAACCTGCAGACCCCACAGCCCTTTTGTGGATAAGACTGAAGATGCCTGCTGTCCATTATGTGAATGTTTTCAAACCTTTGAAAAGTTTTTCCACATTTCAAAAATTATTTTTGAAATAAATGTCCACAAGGGGAATCAGAAGTGGTTCTTCTTCTCCCGAGAAACCTTTTTAGATCCTCATTATTAAGAGTGAACCAAGTTGCACGTGAATGGGGTTTACTAAACTCAAAATGGGTGGTACTGAACAGGCTGAACAGGCTGATCCGGAGGGCCAGCTCTGTTCTAGGATGCCCTCTGGACCCAGTGGAGGTGGTGGGTGACAGGGGAATGGTGGCTAAGCTGTCATCCCTGTTGGACAACATCTCCCACCCCATGCAGGAGACTCTGACAGCACTGAGCAGC
>JBBPCZ010000142.1:29120540-29131492 GCA_037974445.1 Brycinus macrolepidotus | reverse complement strand
TGTGTGGAAATATATATGTGTATGTGTGTGTGTGTGTGTGTGTGTGTGTGTGTGTGTGTGTGTGTGTATGTGTATGTGTGTGTGTGTATGTGTGCATGTCCGTGTGTGGCGGTACTTGAGGAGATAAGGAGACAGAATTCTAAAACAAACACAGAAATGTGCAACATATCCTCTGCTTGTTGACCAGGAAAGCAAAGAAAAAAACAAACAGTCCTGTTGTTTAATATGGACCAGAGGAATCAGCGGCTCTTTCGAATTCAGTTATTTATATTCAGTTTAGGATAAAAGAGAAAAAAGTAGTATTTAGTAGTATTTAAGTTATTTATTCTTATTATTATTTGCTAAACTATAACACGGTGATAACATATTACTTACATAGTTACACAGTGAATTACATCTATATTAGATTTACATTCTATGTCAACATGTTAGAGTCATTTTCTGACATATTTCGATAAGAAAAAAATGCAAAGACTATGTAATAAGCTACAAAGGGAAAATAATTCATTTAGGATTACAGCTTGCTAATAATAATGATAATAATATACTTATTAAAGAGACTTTCCAGAGACAGAGTGTGTTTTTCGAGAAAAAATGGTGAAGTTGGTGAGGGGGTGGGGCTGGACAGGGACTGGTTACTGTGACAAATTGCGGAGTGTCTCCTCAGGGCTGGAGAAGAATTTTGGATGTCTTACAAACACAGGAAACAGAGTAGCACTGATGAAGACATCTCCCCATAAACAAACACACCACGCAGGCCCAACTCCTCACCACAGCTGTCATACTAGCGTCCCAGTGCACTCCGACTTTCTGCCTGCCTGCCTTTTCTTCCAAGCATTAGGAGGCTTTAGCTGCCTCCGAACCAGTAACAACACCTCAAATCAAACGCAGCCCATATATAATACTAATTTAGCATGTGTCGAATTAAAAAAACAAAGGATGGAACATTGCAGTTAATAAAGGAGGAAAAAGAATGGAGAGCAGCAAAGTAATTTGGAGAGATTAGCGCGAGTTACGTGGAGCTTTTCCATCTCTCAACAACATACTGCCTGAGGACGTACTTCACAGCCCGCAATAAAAAAGATTTAAAACACCGCCATTATACACTTACAGTTCCACTCCCTCTGCCAGAATAAAGTCTGTTGAGGAAATTATTTGCGTGAGGAATTTTAAGCTGTTGATTTTCAACAGTTCAGTAGGAATATGTCTGCTTAAAGGTGATCATGGCACTGATGCTCGCAGAGTCATAGGCTGCACTGGCTACTTGTGGTAATAAATCTCTCATTTGAATTCCAGGAACTAGGATCCTTCAAGTCTCAAACTCACCACCCCTCCATGGTTCACAAAGTGGGGTCTGTTATGGATATCCAGGGGGTCTATTGGGTCTTTAGGGGGTTATTTGTTAATAGAAAATTTAAGACATCAGTCCACATGATATATATCACAATATGTAGTTTTTTCTGAGGTTGGAAGGTTTGGAACAAAGTGCTGCATCTAAATGAGTCGTTTTTTTTCCCTAATAATTCAAGCATTTTCTATTCACCTCTTTAAAAACTGAGCTTTTTACAATCTGAGCCTTTTACAAGCTGCACTGCATCAAATTCAGTTAAACAGGACTATTTATGCTGTCTTTGAATCAAACAATTTACCTCTGTTCACTTTGCTTTTGGTGTTTTGATAAATAAATCCAACAAATGTATAATTTTGGTTAAAATAATCATGTCAGAGAATGACAAGCATGTTTTACAGGACACACATGCACACACACACACACACACACACACACACACATATATATATATATATATATATATATATATAACGGCTGGGCAAGTTAACACGTTATTATCGCGTTAACGCATTATTTACTTAACGCCGACAAATATTTTATCATGCATTAACGCAATTTTTTTTATTACTATTATTTTGAAAGTTCGTTGCTTTTTTATGCTCGACCACTTCACCTCACTCTAACGGGGACACTTGCCACTGAACATAGGCTGTTTATACTGCTCCCTGATAAAAGAAAAATGTTTCTGCTGGTACTTGTTCAGAAAAAAAAGAAAACAGATAAATGTTAACTTGCTGTTGCTCGAAATATTATGATCGTGGCTCTGGACTCTGAGGGTAACTTGTCTTTCTATAACAAACGAGATAAAACGTGAATGCCCTGGCAGTGGCAAATAGCTTTGGTTTATATTTGATTTGATTACATTAATGTTTAAGTTGAGATTTACAAGAAATATTTTAACTGCAACTGTGTAAAGGAAACACTGCTGTTAAAAAGCACCTTATTTGTTTAAAGTGTTTGCAAACCAAATGTTATTGCACTTTTGTTTGTTAAAAATTTTAATCGTTGCCCAGTATTTATATATATATATATATTAATGCTGGGCAACGATTAAAATTTTTAATTGTATGATTTTCTGCGATTAAACGCAAAATTTAATAATGAATTCAGGGAGAGAGAGAGAGAGAGAGAGAATGAGAGAGAGAAAGAGATCAATGTTCAATATTTACCCATAAAACCTGTTTTATGTATTCTTGTGCTTGCCACAGAATCCGGAGGGCAGTGAGGAGCCGGTGGTGGATGGGGAGCAGAAGGCAGCAGGCCAGCCTCAGTGGGATCCAGAAGGGCTGGATTGGGAGCAGGCGTCTCAGGACAGCCCTGAGAGAGGGCAAAGAGACAAAGAAGGTAAGACACTGAGGCCTTATTTGGTCGTGTTCGGCTTGACTTGGACAGCAGGTTTATTTAATACATCAAATCTTGACAGTGATCAAGTTTCCAGATTCAGCTGAGAACAGAGTGATGCAATGCTGCAGGCAACAAAAATAGCATGGTTAATATGTACATAAGTCATGCATAAGACTGTTAGATAACCTGTCACAGAACAGCTGCCCTATTGGTTATATAGTGAGGATTAGCATTGTGTTGCTATCTTCTAGCACCCAGTATCTGATATAATATTTTGATCTGCTAAAAGTTCTCCATTAGTTACTGGTCCAAAGTTTATGGACAAGCTCAAGCTCTTAAAATAAAGGTTGGTTCTTGGCTTGGATGCAAAACCTTTATTAATTAAAGATCTATATTGAAGTTCTTTAAAACTTTAAAAAAGGTTCTTCATTAAACTTCTTGAAAGGGCCCATGCCCTGCATTTTTCTAGTATTTTATTTTTTGAATTCTTTTTTCTTTTAAGTTCATTTATGACATTTGTACTAGTTTTTGTGCCAAAAACAGGTGTAATTCATGATTGCAAATATCTGATCAAACATCTGAAATTATATCAAGTTTCTTTTTTGTGTTTTTTTATTATTTGGAAATACCTGCAGCCATTGATTAGAAATGGTCAATAGAAATGGTCCAAAATGGCTCAGAAAACATTTACTTACATCTTACATTCTATCAATGCAAGATTTTGCTCCGACAGCAGCAGAACAGTTCTGTTCTGACTGGCTGCACTAGGCTGCACCTCAATCAGAAAACTGTTTGGGCTGAAACACTCCTTATAATTTCAGCATAAATGCCCAGGGCTAAACTGCTGGTGTCTGAATAGACAGATATATGTGCATGTTTCTGTGACATCACAAAAAAATATTCAAAATAGGCTGTATTTGAACGTTAGTTTCCACACTGACTGTTTAGACTGAACGTCTCTTATTTCAAAAACAAGGGAATTTTGTTTTTTCAGGTTACAGACTCATTAAAGAACTATCCATTGAAAAAGAAGATCTTGAAAGGCATGGCTTCGTAGAACCGTTTTCAGCACTTTTATTTTTAAGAGTGCACCTTTATACAAGTGCTAATATACTTTGTAACCACTAGGAGCACCAGTGCGTTTATTTGAAGGACACTCCAAATAAACATACTGGCCCTGCAGTGTTTGCGAGCTGCCAAATATTTACAAATCCATCCAACCACTATTAGCATGTTTTGTGTGCCCAAATGGAATTATAATTAGGGTCAAAAGGAATTATCAAATTCATATCAGATGTGAAGCCGTGCGTGTGGCAGATCGGATTTTAATACGACTAATAGTTGATCCCCAACTTCAGCCACAGATTTTCAGAGGTTCAGCGGGTAAATCCCCCAATCAAGGCATAATCCGCGTGTTTTGCTTCGCTTGCCAAGCTGGCGTTGGTGTGCAGGAGAATCCACTGCATGGCAATACACGAACGCAGCATGTCTCTTATCAGATTGGATTTGTTACAGTGGCAGACTGGAGGTTAATGAACCACACCCTGTAAACTGCACTGCCTGGACTGATAATCAGTGGAGCCTAATCAAAGTGGGGAAGGGATGTGGGTACTAATGTTTTGAGTACTAATGTTCCATGCAGAAATCTTGATGGGTTGCCTTCCTAGAGCAACTTCCAGATGCATGGGAGAACCAGGGAGGCACTGCTTGCTCCAGAGTCAGGCAAAAAAAAAATCACCCCCTTAAAGCCTATTGATTGCAGCCATGGTTATTTTGCCTAGGAAAGGTTTGCGTGCATTCACATTTTCCTTGAGTGCGATGGAACAAAAGGAGCTTTGTGACTGCACTGGGGAAACTGGGGCCTGGGGTTTGCACCATATGGCTGGATGGCAGGCTGTTGTGCAGAACCATGCATTTAAGAGAGAAAGTGGGCTGTTGGAAATGTTTATTTCAAACAAGACCACTTAGATAGATTGTGCTGCCAAAGCTCCATCTTCCAAATATTGGCTTATGTAATGGCACGAGGCAGCCTGAGTGCTATGAGCTTCATCTTCTGCTGACGCTAGCTGACCTGCTTCCTCCACACTCATTATACTGGCTTATATAGGGTCAAATTTCTCAAAGCCTGCTGAAGTTGGAGATTTTAATTGCTGATAATTCTATAATGGTTACCAAACTGCATCTACTTTAGCCAGGAAAGGTCTCGAGGTGGGTTTTGCTGGGCCTTAAGAAGTCCACCTCACTTATGCTAATGCAGTTTCACCGGTCCATCAATAAGATTTGAAAGGGCCGGAGTGGAGTTTCTATGCTTTGCGGGGGGAGGAGACCCCAGCTCCAATTACTGAAGAGTGAGAGAGAGAGAGAGAGTGATGGAAGGGTAGAGGCATAGGAGATCACCCATCTGTTAAAGATTAGGAACAAGATGCCTTCTAGTGGCTTCAGTGGAATCATGGGACTGTGCCAGCATTTGTCTAAATCACAAGCAGACACTGCAATTTGCAGTGAGGCTTTACCCCTTGTCCTCTCACTCTTCTTTTTACATCTTTACCCCTACATTTAAAGATGGAGCGATGCCATAAACCGCCTTTGGATCTCTGAGGAGCCTCACAGTAGATGATTCATCATCTGTAGCATATGGTAACTTACCATGGACAATAATTTAGATGCTGTTCCCTGTGCTTAGTAAGAACTTAACTTGTTGACTCAGAACACCCTCCTAATAGCTTCTGTATAAGTGTGTTTTGTGTCAATGGTTTTTCTGTGCTTTTCAACAAAATAAAGAGTTTAATCCCTGGCAATGCCTAAGATATCAGTGGCCAGTAGTTTAAGAAAGATAGTCCACTCTCCCTCTCTCTGAGTAGGAAACCTCCCTCTTGTTCTACGCTCAGCGTGGTGCAAATGTGGCCTTCTGTTACCGAATGTGTTAGACTTAGTGCTCTCCTCCAAGTGTGTTGAGCAGTTAAAAAAGATGCAATGGCTGGATTCATATGCCTTAGATTAAGCATGTGCTAGTCAGGGCTGGCCCGAATAGCATTTACAGGTTTTGAGTACTCGTTGGTGTTTCTGAATGAGTATTTAAATACACATATTTTCATCTCATAATTAACCCTAAGTTTAAGCATGTTTGTTTGCTTTGTAATCAAAGTGTTCCAGTTTACTATTTGTTACAATCTATTTGACAATCTATTTGTGCAATAGATATCTCAAAAGTGCTGAGAGGCTGAGATGCTATAACATTATACAATACACATGGATTTTTGCTTGTGTAGACAGCAGCCATGATACAGCAGTATGAAAACCCCTGCAAGTAAGATCTTTTGAAATCTTAGTTTAGTGGTGTGTTTTCACGCTCAGTTTAGCAGGTTTACTGAGTGGATCACCAAGTTTATGTTTCATTGCTCTTCCAAGTTTATTTCTATTGTGACTGGAATGATTCTGGCAAAATCCCATTCAGGATTTACAATTCAGTGAGTTTTTTCAGTGTTTTATAATTGATTCATGAGTATTTCGCTATTTCTCTTTGGTAAAGATTGTTGAACATTTCTGTAACTGTTACTAACTTATCGTACATTAGTCTTGCAAAGGGGTTCTTTGTGAATTTGGAGGAGGGAGTGTGATTGTGTTTAGCTAATGTTTAACTAATTGACTTGACTTTGACTAATGTTAGGTGGGTATGACAAGATTTTTATTGCCTAATATCACAACAAATATGTAATTTCAATTTACTCCTGGTTTTATGATAAAATTATGTTAAATACTGATTACTAAGCCTCTAAGTTTGTGTTCTAGAATTTTGTAGAATCCTGAAGGGTTAGCAGCTTTAAAGGGTCAAATCTTCTGGGTTCTACCTAAGGAACCTAATACCAAGAAAAAAAAAATGAAATATTTGAACTATTTGGACCAGGCTTTGGGGAAATGGACACAACTAAACTGGAGCAAAGAATCTGGGTAATAATCTAAAAAAAATCATAGAATCGGATAAATAAATAAAGGCTAATAAATCAAGGCTCTTGGCTTGAACATAAAGTTCCAGGAAAAAAAAACTTTTAACTGATTACAGAACATTTGCTTTGTGAGACTTTAAACTTTAATAAGTTCTTCATTTGCACACATCTCATTTACAAAATGATTCTTCGCAGAACTGTCCACTGAAGGGTTCTTAATGAAGTTATTGTCTGTGTTAAACAATTGTATGTTACAGATTTGGCAGACAGAGATTCGGTTGAAAAGCATTTTATTCCTTTGAAGAATCAATCTTTGAAAAATCCTTTATAGACCCAAAGGTGATTCTTCTTTGGCATTCCAATGGCACCTTTGTAATAACACCTTTTTAATAACATAATATCTGCATTAATAGCATAGCTCTGCTTCCTTCATCAGCCTCTTGCAGGTCCTTTGATAGGTGGTCATAAATCTTTCTCAAATCCTCTTGTTTCAGTCAGCTAAGACCACAGCCCACCCACTAAGACCACAGCTTTACCTAAGGACCTCAGGTCCAGATTGAGTCATTTAGCAGCTCCTTTGCTTTTTCACAATAAGCCTGGGCTGAGGTGACTGCATGGATGATAGCCGATCTCTGTGTTGTCTTTGTCGGTGTGGAAAGCTTAAAAACACAACAACAGGAAGCAGCAAGTGCTACCAAGGTGGGCCGCTCCACCTACAGTTTCCTTAGAACCGTAAGCCTGGCACGAGGGGCGTGAACAGAAAATTGTGCAGAACAGAACTAAAGTGACTGTACTCTAACGCCTCAAACTCCAGAATAACTATTCAGTTATTAACCACTTAAATCCTAAACTTATTATTCAGCAACCATTTGGAAAACAGTGCAAAATGGTTATACCTAAGTTATAGAAGTGTGTAATAAAATGTGGACCTGGGGTTTTACTTTGACACTAATATGTAGGTTATGTACTTGTAAGAAGGAGTATTTAAAGTGTGGGCCCACATACAGACCACATACAGACCTGGGATTAAGGAGTTAACCCATTTGTTTCCCAGAGATTTTATACATGTAGAAGTGACCCATTAAAACGAGTTCAACACTTATTTTCCCTAACTCCATAAAACTCTTTCATACAACTGCATTCTTTCATGTTTTAATCTTTAAAAACTGTATAGCCCTTTACTAGATTTTATACAAGAGAAAAGAGAGGTATAAACTGTGGCAGTTTCAGGCCATGGTGCAGTCATGGAGATACAGCTGGATTTAGACTTCAGCAGAGTACACTGATGAAGGGGTTTCTCGGACTCCACGGGGCTCTGCAACTATCTGCCCTTGAGCGGATTAAACATGGTGAATCTCTGCATGTCTCACTTTTTTCCATGACACTGTCCTGCATGTAATCTGTCATTGCCTTCTAATAATTCTTTTGCATGACTAATGACCTTGGCAGTGTGGTTTTGTATTATGCTGAGAATCAATGTTCTTTTCCATTTCTTTTCTATCCATTTCGTGTAAACAAGATCAAGCCCCCCTTATTGCCATGGCTTTCAGCTGAACATTGTGCAAGCTGAACAAGCTTTTCTGAGGGGAAAGAAAAACCTTTTTGTTTGTTGTGCTTTAATCAATCAAAAAGACATTTTTTTGACCTGCTAGAGATATGAAAGTCTAAAGGGAACTTCAGCTTGCACTGTAAGAACAAATAAGTAAAAAGATATGAAATGAAACAGTAAGTAGTTTATAGTCCTGCTTGATTTCTTAAGAGTTACACACAGCAGCTATGGGTGCTTTTACACCTAAGTTGTTTGGTCTGTATCTTCGGTGTGAAAAATATAGCAGGTGTAAATGGGGAGGTCTCAGTCTGGATCAAACTGAGCCATGGTTTGGTTCGTTTGCAGAGTGAAAACTCTTTTTTGGAAGGTTCAGACATTTAGACTAATGGCTAGAAGTTGGGCCAGGCTGTCATCACCCATTAAACAACAGAAGGAGAAAAAGACCCGGAAGAGAAGTAGAAATGAGCCATGACAGCACACAAGGAGAGAAGGAGATGGAATATTGAACTGTAATCTAACTTGAAAAAAACACATAAAAATGCCAAAACCCATTTTCTGAGAAGATGAGAGCAAGGATCTCAGAGGACAGGAGAGCAATGCCACCTAAAGACAAGGAAACGGCGGCAGCTGATGGCCTGGTGGTTAGGGAGTTGCCCGTGCAATCAGAAGGTTGTGGGTTTGAATCCCAGGACTGCTGGTGGCACCACTGAGGTACCCTTTAGTGAGGTACCGTACCCACACACTGCTCCCTGGGCGCTGCATCAGTGACTGCCCACTGCTTCACTCAAGTGAATGGATTAGATGTAGAGGACAAGTTTTACACTGTTCACACTCTGTGATGTGCTGTGTTCACATGTGACAAATGATTCACTTTCAGGTATGAAGGTGTGTGATGCCATGAGAAAAAGTGCATTGGCAAATCAGTTTTTCTTTTTTGATGTGAAAAGAAGTAAACACAGTCTGTGCAACTCAGCTTCTTTTCAGCATCAGTTTCTTCACTGACTGTGTCACATTTGCTTTTAGAATTTGCTGATATTTAGTGGAATTCACCGTGCAGTGGTTCTTGTGCCAATGACTACCATGCACCTTCAGCACAGAAAAGATCAGACCTCACGCTTATAGTGTTTTTTGTTTTTATCAAATGCTGCACCGAACATACTTTTAGTGATTTTAGCCAAAGAGTTTAGCTTTTACTTCATCAGTCTCCAGCACTATCAAAATGCTGTAGGCTTATCTAGATCGCCTTCTGATGACACTTTAATGCATATCATGTGTGTGCAATCAACACAGCACAGTCACACAATGCACCATGACTCTGGTGTCAGCTAAACCTTTCTGTGGGTCCTTTTGTGCCATAAGGGGGTTTTGCTTTGGCTGTCTGGCCAGCACATGAGCAGTTCTGTCTTAGAGTTTTATTGGTCTTCCAGGTCTTGCATTGACTTTGACTTTTTGCACATGCAACACTTACTATTTTTTCTATTTTTTAAGATAATTAAATATACTTAACAGCATTAACATTTGCGAAACATATTTTCTAAAATAGCTCCACAGGTTGTGATTGCCTCTTATTACTTCAAAAATGAACAAAATATGTAAACTGTAAACATTTTGCACACAGCTATATCAATGATACGCTTTCTTTCTGCAAAATAAGACTGTATGCATGAGAATAAATAAAATATCTCCCTTTAACTTACAAACATGGCACGGATTGAGAGTCTAGAATTTGCACTTTCCACAGAATTAGTTTATATCAATGAGCTACAAGTGAGAAATAATGAAACAGAAGGCAAGAAGAAGGCAGTTAAGGCGTACACACCATGGGGGAGCTAGGAGGGTTAAAGGCTTGGTATTTATGGCACATTCACTCGTTTATAAGTTGACCCATTTTATGGTCCTATTCTCCACATCTTTCCTTTAAAAAACAGCTGCGGGAATTTGCAGTTGGGCCTCCCAGGGGAGTGGAGGGTTTAGCCAGGCCTGACCTTAAAAGGGCCTCGCTACCACAGCCCTGGAGCTGGCCTGCTCTTCCGGGCCTGGATGTGTCACGCTTTCACAACGTGATGGTGTGTGTGAGTAAGCATGTGTAATATTGCTATTTTAGTGGTCATCAGAGGATGATTAGACCATAAACTGTGACAAGGACAGCCAAGTTGCAATCTATTATCCTCCATCGCCACTTTGCTATTCACATCAGACCCCTATTAGTAACCTAAACTGTATGTCAGTAGAGAAGAAAGGGGAAAAAAAAAACAGATGTTGATATTAACCACACACAAGCAATGAGAGTGTATATACACCAGGTCAAAGTCCAAACTTTTAGGCTTGAAAATAAACCGGGGTTGTCATGGAGAGCAGAAAGGCTCTCAGGTCAGCGTTCCTGACTGCATGACATGTTGATGGACTGCTGGCTGCAGCGCCTCTGCTCCAGGCTGCAGGCCAAAACAGACACCCTGAAACGTCAGCCGTAAAACACTCAGACATCTCTATGAGCAGGATGGTCCTGTGTCAAACATGCCATAAAGCCATGCTGTTGCTTTGATCTTTTATTGTACAATATTTGTAAATGGCACGTTAATATATTCTCACCATTCTCATACATACAGCAATGGAACAAAATAAAAGACCGCTTTTCTCTCTTTTTTCTGTTTGCGGCAGTGTGTGTAAGTAAGTAAGTAAGTAAGTACATTTTTATTTCTATAGCACTTTAAAACAACCCCAGTTGACCAAAGTGCTTTACATTTAGCACATATATAACATTTGA
>JBBPCZ010000142.1:29109743-29120440 GCA_037974445.1 Brycinus macrolepidotus | reverse complement strand
AGAGAGAGAGAGAGAGAGAGAGAGAGAGAGAGAGAGAGAGAGAGAGAGAGAAAGAAAATATGATGTTAGTGGGAGCTGTATCCTGGAATAGCCAGTGACTGGAGCTGCTGACTCCACCTCCTCCCCCCTCCCCTCTTTCTCTCTCTCTCTCTCTCTCTCTCTCTCTCTCTCTCTCCTTCTCTCTCTCTCTCTCACGCTCCCTCATGCTCTCTTTTGCTGTCTGTCATTTGACCAGGCGGTGAGCAGGAGAGAGCAGGGCAGAGGAAAAACACCGCATGTGTGTGTGTGACAGAGAGGAGAGAAAGCGGGCAGGAGAGGGAGAGAGAGTACTGAGCTGTATCTGGTACTGACTGCTTTCCCTACGACTGGATATCTGTTTTTTCTCTCTTTTTCGTTTTTTTTTTTTTACTTTTATTGTCTGCTTTCATCCCATCACTGTTTGGGACTTTGTGGGGTTTTTTTTGGCTTTGGGAGTAACTCCACAGAACTACGCCGTGCAGGAGTGTGTGGCGTGTGTGTGCGTGTGTGCCATGGGCCATGCCCCTGCCTGGTAGTCTTTCGGCCAGTGACTGGGGTACACCATGAAGGGGGGGCACCACCACCGGGGCTGCGCCTGCCAACACTTGTTCCGAAAAGTCCTGGCAAAGTGTGGCTGCTGCTATGCCAGGGTCAGAGGTCAGTGACTCCAGTGCTTTTTTCCCCCTGTCTGTGGGATGAATCTCAGATGGTTCTCTTTAGTTTGTTAGCTAGCACTTAACTGATTATTTTTCAGTCATTATTCCAACTGAGCACAGTTGTGGCCATGGATAAAGCACATGTTTTTGATAGCTTTTCCCAAGAAAGTTTGTGTCATGGAAGCAAAAAGTGTATGCTCACACTGCTGGGGAATATTTTTGGGTAATTGCATGCTGAGAAAGGGGGCATTAAATTAACTGTATTCAAATATTTGCATTGTTTCCTCATGAATACCGTATATTACATCAACATGATTACTGCCACAGAAAGAAATATTTGTACAAAGTAATGCACGTATTTGACCCAGGTAAGTTAAATGCAGTACTTTTTATTTACTGCAGTTTAAAGGGCTAAACCAGAGTGCACTTCTCCAGTTAAATGGACCACTCAGTATGCTCTTATTCCGTAAGAGAGCCATTTGAGACACGTCCAAAGTGCCTTTTTGCTGTTTCCGAGCTGTGGCATCTTCTTAAAACCGTACATCCTCCTACTGTACCAGTGACCTCCCACTCAGCTGCCCTATTTCTTCCTTTTCTTTATCTACCCATTCTTCAGTTCCCTTCAGGTTTTCTTTGCCTTAAATCCGCTTTGACAGAAGCTCTTCCACCTCCACCTCTCGCAGCGTGTGTATATGGGTGTACGTGTGTGTGTGTGTGTGTGTGTACTGCTCTCTCATCCACCCACTCATAGGGAGAGCAACAGATGTCTGTCCCTTATTGTGGTTATGGCATCCCTTCACACAAACTTTCACAGACTTTTCTCTTGGTCCCAGACACATATATAGTTATCAGTAAGTGCAGAAACACTGCTTGCGTAAGCGTGTGTGTTTGTGTGTGCGCATGTGTTTGTATCTGTGCCCATGTGTGTCTATGAGTGAGTGCACCCATATGTCTTTAAAAGAATGAATCATTTGTGGTTCCTTTCGTTAAACTGGCTGAATCAGTTTACAAGTTGGATTAATTTGAACTTGAACTGCAATGTTTGATGTCATAACAGTTTATGACACATGCTTGTTTTAGATCATAACATCAAATATTACAGGGTCTGTCGTAACATTACCAGTAAAGGTAACATGGACTATGTTGTATTAATGAACATGACCTATTATGACAAGCCATGACATGTGTATTACATCTGCCATAACATGTTTATAACACATTTATGTCAGTATTATGCAACACAGTTATGCAGTAAAATGCTATTGAATTTGCTTCCATACCCTGTTGAGGAATTTGTATTTATGCGAGCCAAACCAATCAGTGTAGTCTATTATAAGATCAAAATCATTTAAATGTCCGTGTGTATGTATGTTTGTATGTGTGCGTGCATAAGGATGAGTGTGCTCGTGTGTCTGTTGTCTGATTCACGGAAAATCGGCTATTAGAACTGATTTTTTTAGTGAACTGTGTGAATCAGTTTTCTAATCTGACCGAATCAAACTTCACAGCATTCATGCACTGTTTACATCATTAGCTTAATTAGACATCATTATGTATGTAATAGATTAAAAAGTAGATATTGTATTAGATTCAACAATGTGTTGAATACAGTAAGCATCTAATTCACTGAAAGATGATTCATTGGGTTCAAACTAATCGACTCAGTAACCTTACTTGAACTCCCCCTTCGTGGTGTCTGTGTGCCTGTGTTTTTGAGTGTATGTGTGTAAGGCACCAAACAGTGATATTGCCATAGCAAGTGGCAATTGTCCCAAAGCGGTCCTGCAGGCTTTAGGTATGTGCAGCACGTGGGTGGATGAAACAGTGGGACGCTGAGCCTCAGAGAAAAATTCCTTCCCTCCCAGCAGCGCGAACAAAATCCAGGCCTTTCTGCCCTCCTGCTTTTCTCCTGCCTCCCTGCTGAACAGCTCTGCGCTCTCGGCCTGTTGCTGAAAGTCTCTGTGATCATGTGCTGTAACGAGTCCATGAGGAGCCAACGTTCGGTGATGCTGAGTAAAACAGTGGGATGTATGATGTAACAGTGATTAGGGGCAACTACAAAGGAGAAACCTACGCTTGTAAAACCTAACTAATAATCCAGGAACAAATACATGCTCACACAGAAACATGGCTTTTGGGATGTTTTCCCCAACACTGAAAAACGTGCAGCATTGAGTTTACTTCATTCAAACGTGTAGATAATCTCCACATTACATCAAAACCTTTTTGTCATCAGTTTGTTTACTTTTGGTAATGATTATAATCACACTGATTGTAATTAACCCACTCAACTCAATGGATATCAAAGCCTTATTGTTCAGTAACTTCACTGGAAATAATACAAAATGTCAGCTAATAATACAAAAGAAAATAATACAAAATGTCAGAAAATAATACAAAAGGAGCTAAGAATGGAAGTCTGGACCATCAAGTCTGTGGAGGTCGATTAATAACCTTAGGGCTTAGAAGATCCCCTTCTGCAAGACAAGATTATGTATTCTGAAGTCCACAGCAGGTCCTGCTCTGTTTCTGCTTTTGCGTACGCGGCAGGGCCCGGGAATAGTTGAGATGCCTCCTGTTTAATCCGCAGCGCTTATTTAATGGAGCTTCTCTCCATGCTGGCTTTCCATTGACCGGCATTACAGTGGGTTCGACAGTTTGATGTGACTTCATAGAAAAGTACTTGTTTTAGCTAGGGGTGCATATTAATAAAAGTATTCTGAACTGAACCCTAAATTCAGTTATTATTAAGGCAGGAGAACCACTCTTTAATTCTTTACTTATATGGAACTAATATGTGAGTTATTTGGTGACACTGATTAATTGAACTGTGATCTCACACAAGCCAATGGGCTTCGAAGGGTTAATGCTCACCCTTTGCTTTGCATTAAAGGCTATGAGGATGCTGTGAAGTGTGTTCTGAAAGTAACAGTGCGCATTCATTAAACTTCAATGGTGCACCACTTTTAGCTCAGCCCCATGCATGCATGATGTCCCCTCTGGCCCACTCACACTCTGGTCTCTATGGGGCGAGAGAGCATAAAGTCACTGAGAGCAAAATGTAAGCGCTGCTCTCTCTCCATCATCAAGATCGCGCTAAGCCCACAGTTATGTGGCCATAGAGCGAATGCTGTTGGAAGTCAAGCAAATATCATTTTAATGCTGGGCATTAGCATCAGGCCCAGCCGCTTTAATATAAATCACATTAGGGGGAGAGCTGAAGGCGTATGGAGACTGCTTAAGCCCATGACTCCCTCCCACTCTCTTTTTCCCTCTCTACCTCTTATACCCCCTTCTTTCGCTTGCTCTCTCTCATGCTTTTTCCTTTATTCCTTCTGGGGCGGCTTGCCATGTCTCCGGCACCTAAGCTGCATCCTTCATGATGGAGGAGGGTATAACTGGGTGGTTTACATAAGAGTGTTTAATCATGCTTAAATAAGGGCTAAATGTTTACTCAGGCCCTGGAATAAAGGAAACAAGCTAAATGCATCCAGAGCTGGATGACGGGCGAGATGTTATTTGTGCCACATGCCCGACATACTCATGTTACGCCATCCAGCACGGCTCCTCTCATTGACCCTACTTAACTTAAAGTGAGAGTTTGGCAAAAGGTTTACACAACTTCCCCCTCATCCCCAATGAAACTGATCAAGACATATATTTTGTTTCTTTAGTTTTTCACTGGCAACTACAAGGCTAATGTAATTACAAAATAATCACATACTTAAATCATCACATGCTTTGCTTTAAACCCATGGCTCTCAAAGTGGGGTCCGTGATGTATAGCCAGGGGCCCTTGATTTTATTTATATTTTAAAAGACATTTGGGTAGGGACATTTGCCACGTCACATCCAAAATAAAGATCACCTCCCAATAGTCTGCTCTGACATAAGCCACATCTACATGTGTTATTGCCTGAATTCGAAGACTGAAGACTATATACTATGTTCTGTGCTCAATGCGTGTTTCTCAGTATTCGTTTTTTCTAAGGTTTTATGAGTCGCATATTAAAAATACTTTTTATTCAATCATTTTTTGTCAGCTGTATCTTCATATTTCCCACCCTTAAATACTAAGTGGTCTGTTTATTTTAACTAGATAACCCCCACAGACAATTGATTAAAACAGCTACATATTTACTTAATGTGTCTGATGTTTTAAGATTTGGAGAGTGGGGTATCCATGGAACTTTTTTCACACTGGAAGAAGCCCTGCTGTATACTATGGGGTGTTGTTTGGTTGTCTCAGACTTTCTTTTGTAGCTTGTATGGTGTATGAAATACTGTTACCTATAAAAGTGGACCAAATCACTGTACATCTCAGTGTCTGCAATTTTGTCCATGTTTATAGGTAACAATATGTCACACATTGTTAGAAACTACATGAGCAACTCCATTTGAGATTGAGGTAAGGGGAAAGTTGTATACATGTAACTGGATTTTTTGATTCCATACACACAGAGCATTCCTAGTGTCTGTGTTTATGGCAGAAACAGTCCGAGGCAGTTTCGAGTTGATTAGGCTCACGTGCCAGCTTGGCCAGTTGTTCATGTACAGCAATCACATTTCCTGAAACTGAATCATCTCATCCCCACATATTTCACTCCACTGTGTTGCAGTATAGCTGGTCCATCTGAATTTTTTTTTAATTTTTGGGATTGGTGTTTGTTGTTCTCTCTGACTTGCATGGCTTTTGTGTAGTCCGGTGCTGTCCGGTGACTGTTAAACGGCTGGGCTTATTGTGCGCAGACAATCGCTGTAGACGGCCTGTGTTCAGATACGCTGCAGCAGTTTTATTTGTTTTGCGTTTACTTTTATTTTGTCACAGCCATTTCAAAGCCTTGTCACTCTTTTTGCTTTAGTTTTAGTTTTTCACATCACAGTTTCCCTTTACCTTGAGTGAATATTCCATGATCAAAGTACTGTTACATTTGGAAAGTATTTGGAATATTACCAAAAACATAGAGGGCCCATAAAGGGCCCACAACCTCGGTTCTGATTGGCTGCCCTGTACTGAGTCACATTCAAAAAGTGCAGACCGAAACACTGGGCTAAATAAGACATATGATAATGCACTGGTTTTTGTGACATCATAAAAACAATGAATTCAGATTGGACTTTTTTGCAGCTTGGAATGATTGCAATAGATTTTCCAGGATATGGGCCCTTTAACGATAACATTCCTTCCCCTTCCCCTTTCACCTATAAAGTTACCATTTTGGAGAAACAATCATTTGATAGTGACAACATATTGGGTTTCAGCACCTTGCATGTATAAATTAATTATTATCTTATGGACTTGAGCCCCACCCTTTTTTTAGTAGTCGAGTTCCCAACATGACAGTCTGCTTTGTTTGCTTTAACCCAGACTGTGTCTCAGATCCTGACATTTTTGCATGCTGTGTCAGGCCTACGCTCTTGCCTTTTTTTTTTAAACCCTGATTGTCATAATTACACTGCAGCTGCAAATGCCCATAATTTATGAGCACATGACGTCCTTCTTCTTCCTCTGAATGACCACAGTGCCTGTGGTGCATATGACACCCCCTGACACTTTCCGCAGATCAATGGTATTTAAGACAGAGTACAGAGATCACACCAAGCCGATCAATATCAATGAGCTGTTAGATTGCAGGCCTTCATCACTTTGTCTAGATGCACAGATGTGTGTGTATGTTTTGACTTAAGATCTAATGGATCAGAATCCACAGGTGTCATCATACCATGCATTGACTTAACAACACAAGCCATGAAATAACCATATGCTTACAACATGCCTACAACATGCCACTTAAAGCAAAAGCTTGGTGTGTTCCCTTTACCCATGTATTCAATGAGCCAGGTCATGTTTGGTGTCTGAATTTTGCTACGGTAGTTCTGCACTTATGTTACATGTCAGCTAGCAATTAGCTGATGTTAGATTAACCACCAAGTATCTTGGGGAATCAAGCAGCAAAATCAGTAAAAACGTTCTAGCTACATCTGCCCATGGGTCATACAGTGTCACAAAACATGTAAGCAAGTCTATTTGATGTTATTTAACCAGGCAAGGGTGTGATGACTTGTTAAATAGGCTTGTTAAATAAGCTTCCATGACGTGCTAGCAACATTTGCTTCCTAGCTCCAGTTTAAAGTAAAACTTGCAAACTTCCAACACCAAACATATCTTGGCTAGTCTACTGGTAGAAGTGAAAACTATCTCTTGCTTTTACATGGTGATAGGTGAGAGTAAGGACTAAATGAATAAGAAAATGCAAGAAGGAGAGAAGAAGGAGAGAGGGAAATGTGGGAAAAAACACTCTTAAAAATCTGTGTGAATGCAGGAGAGTTGAGTGTTATATCTATGTCATCTCAGCTTCTAACTTGGCCCTCCCAGCAACAGGAAGCTAAGCTTTAGCTCAGGAAAAAACACAGCTTAGCACAAGATGAGTGAGTCAAAGAGGGCTGCTTAGACACCTCTTCCACTGCGGTCGGGCAAACACGTACAAAGGAGTGAAAGGACCTTTAGATTTACATTCCTGTGTTTCTCTTTATGGGGACTCTCAGATTAAGTGGACTGAGCAGTGTTTCTTCGGCTGCTTGATGTCTTATGTTGTTATTGTCTCCCAGATTGTCGGAATTAATGGAGTTCTTGCTATTTAGAGAATGCCTGGAGTTCTTAGCCGTTTGATTTAGCACAGCAGGGCTGTGTACATGCCCGGCTCCTTTCTTGACTTGGTGGATGGCACCACTCCCTCCACTGTCAAGGAAATAAAGTGGAACCCCTATACATTACCTAAACTACAGGAATGTAAAGCCTCTGAGAAGTTGGCCCATGTGGTCATGACAGGGCAGTAGAGAATGACATTTTAATGACCCTCAGATTAACCCTTTGGAGACGCAGTTCTTGCTTAAGAGCTTAACAAGAGCACGCTGTAATTTCATCTTAAAGACCTTATATCATGGAAGATCAATTCTGTGAAAGTTTGCTGTAGTATATGAACATCGTTAAGGTTTCAAAATGTATCAGTCACTCCCCAGTCCATATAGTCAATATACAGTCAATGGGAGATAATAACAATGTAAGACATTTATAAAAGGCTGCAAAACAGCCTGTATTATATTCAGTTTTTGTGTGATGTCACCAAACCCAAATCACTCTACTCAGCCTACAGCAGTGTAGCCAAACACTTTTCACACTGAAGTTAAAGAACGAGGTGACAATACATAGCAGCCAAACTCAACTGAGCTCATTGCATGTATCAGCCCTAAAAGCACAGTAATCAAAACAGTACAATTAATTTTATGAGGGAAATAAAGATTCAAGTGATCATGTAAAAATGAGTTATGATTGTTTTGGGTTAATAGACCCAACCCCAATGCCATAAGCAGATCTCAGGGGGTAAGAATTAAATACAAATAAAATGTGGGACATGGGCCCTTTAATTATTTCTTACTCATAGAAGTTCATAAACTTGTAGTCCATACCCATTTCTGTCTGTAAGCAAAAGAGGAGGTATGTTATTATGATTTGAATTTAAAGAGCCATCATTGTTGGCTTTACACACTTACAAGGCATTTAAATAGGCTTTAGACATTTGGGCATTTTCCATGTTTTACATGTTAATTTTTTGTCATTGGAACAAATAAAAAATCCTTGGGTAGAGACTTAAATCTGTGAATGTAGAATGTTAATCACATATAAATGTAATTCATTATGTATTGTAACTTTAGACTTCTAACCCTGTGTTCACATTACCAGGCAACAGGAGGTCAGTCAATACGTTGAGCAGATGATTTGTAGCTATGATTTAGTGAGAAGCAACACATTGACAGAACAAAAAGCAATAAATTGAAGCACGACACTGTAAAAATGATTGGCTTTATAAAATTTCTTAGACTATTCGTAGACGCGGACATGAGGGGTCTGTATATGCTGCACAGTTGCATTTTCACTACTGCACATCCTCCTACACGACTGCTGGTATTTGGAAAAGCAGCAGGTAATCTAGTTTAAATAGGACAAACTTTCTGAAGGGAATCACTCCCTGCTGTCTACTCCTTTTCTGTGGTTTCGTTTGTTTTTAAGCAGGAGGTCTTTCCTTTTCCTCCTGCTTAGGCCTCCGTTTTCACCTGCATCCGCTCTCTCTGTCTCTCTCTCTCGCTCTCTCTCTGGTTAATTTGCTCTACTGTTCATTTGTAATTATGTAATTACATATCCAATCACTCAGTTACACAGTGAGTCAGTTTATAATGAGCTCAGTTCATAATGAATCATCTCCTGTTCTTCTTACAAGCGCAAACTTTGCCAGTGTGTCCAGACCTCTGTCCTGCTGACCCTGTGCTCTTCTGGATCTGTTTGGTTTTGTACGTTGCTAAGTCTCTCATCGCTGAAGGCCAAGCAGGGCTCTGTGACTCAGGAAAGATGCTGGACAGCCATGTGAGGAGCTGGCATCAGAGAGAGAGAGAGAGAGTAAAGGGGCATTTGGCTGATGCTCTTATCCAGAGCAACTCACAATCATTCGTTACAGGGACAGTCCCCCCTGGAGCAACTGCGGGTTAAAGGTCTTGCTCAAGGACACAATGGTAGAAAGTGGGGGTTTGAACCTGCAACTTTGTGGTCATCAGGTTCACATGCAAGTGTTTTACCCACTAGGCCAATCTAGAGATAGATAGATAAGCAGAGGAATAATGATTACTTCATATGCTAAAACTCTTCTGGTGTCTACACAGGGTGTCCTGACTTCACTGAGTTTCCTAAAGAACCTCTCAATGGATGATTCTTCAGAACCATTGTCTGGAGTGGGAGAGGGTGGGTGGTTCTTCACACTGTGATTTTCTGAAGTCACAAAAACGCAGGGAACACCGCACTGCCTTTTTTCTTGGGATTCACACTGCTTCTGGCTGTGCATCTCCCTGTTACTAAGCAACAACAGCATCGTAAATGTCAATCTGCTGTCGTTTAAGATGCCGGCTGTTGTTGTGATGTGTATAGACAGTGACTGCAACCATCTCTGAAGGCCCTCCTTCCTTTCGATCCTCTTGGTCACCACCCAGCATAGATAAAACGCTTATGACGCAGGCTACTTGACCACATGGAGCTTAACTTTCTTAACTCAGGATGCCTGGAGCGCTCTGTGCAAAACACAGATGTGCAGAAACAGCACACAAAATGTGTCTCTTCAATGGAAAACAACAGAAACTTTGCTCTTTATATTTGTCTTTGTCCTGATACATGTTTCTGTTCTTTTTTTATCCCACGTAAGCGACACTGAACTTGGAAAAGGTGCTTAAAAGTCATTTTTATTGCAAGCAAATGGCATGTTTCTGAAACAAATCCCAGCTCTCTTATTACTCACTGTCATCCACTTCTAAGGTCTCTGTCCTGGATGGATTGTGGAAAAAGCAGCAGAAAATAGTTGAAACTTAAGTATGTGGAGGGGTCCAGACTGCTGCCTGTTCAGTAGCGAGATATTTTTAACATGAGACCCCACATTCCCCCCGCCACCCCCATCCCCTTACACTCCCTCTGTCCCTTTTTCTCCCAACACATTTCTCTGCTCTGCTTCCTCCTCAACTGTTACGTGTGCATGCACACACACACACACACACACACACACACACACACACACACACACACACACACACAGACACACACACACAAGGCTCGAAAAGTAGCCCCAGATAAATTTTGGGCTCAATGTCGTTTGATTTGCTTGTGAGGAATGTGGACATCAAGTGGAGCATTAAGATCATTCCTGGGGCAAATATCTGTCTCTCTGTCTCTTTCTCTCTCTGTCTGTCTTTCTCTCTCTCTGTCTGTCTTTCACTTTCTATCTGTTGTTTTCTTTTTCTCCCCTCTTTTTGTGTTTGTATTTTTCTGTCATTCTCTTGCCTTTCTTTTAAAATCTGTCTTTATGCTTCTGTCTTCCTCTCTTCTGTCTTTCTTTTTCTCTCTGTCTGCCATTCTCTCTGTCTCTCTCTCTGTCTCTCTCTCTGTCTCTCTCTCTGTCTCTCTCTCTCTCTCTCTCTGTCTCTCTCTCT
>JBBPCZ010000142.1:29056687-29072170 GCA_037974445.1 Brycinus macrolepidotus | reverse complement strand
AGAGCACACTCTTGAGAAACTTAGGAAACTGCTGTAGGCCTTTCACAGAAAAATTCCACATAGGGAAGAGAGACAGAGAGAGTGAGGGAGAGAGAGAGAGAGAGAGAGAGAGAGAGAGAGAGAGAGAGAGACAGAGAGACAGAGAGAGAGAAGCCCAGGGGATGGAGAACAAAACTGCACTCTTGATCACAGCATCAGCTAAGGAATCTCTGTATGCTTCATATTAGGCTACAGGACTTTAAAGCCCCAAACAGTTCCATGAACGCTCCAGGAGTTGCTCTGAATTTAGTCATAACAACAGTACAGAAGCACAGGAATGGGCATCTGTGTATTAGTATTTTCAGAAGCATATCACTGCTGTTTGAATAGCTCTGCAACTACACCTCAGTCAGGGTGTTTGTGAGGATGCAAGTGGATATATACTATGCTTTTATAAGTATTCAGACACCTGCTTGTCCATCATTTCTTGGATCTTAACAGAGAACTGCCCATGTTTACTAAAAAATCAGCTCTCATTCTCATGTGGGAAGGCTTTCCATGAAATGTTTTGCAAAGTTTCTTCTGCAATTTGATTGAATTCAGGCTTAACTGACTTCTCCAAGCATTGGCAACACAGTTTTAGCATAACATACGGCCATTGTTACGACAGTAATATATTAACATCACAATAAGCCTTCCATGAACAGTGCTGGTGTTGTGTGTTGACCCTGTGTGGTTCCTTGGGCTCTGCTCAAAGACATATCTTTACTAGCTCACATTTCTGAAGATGTTGAAATTCTATCTTAGCACGTAAGGAAAAAGTTAAAAATCATAAATATCAGAAACCGACTTATCATTTTGTTCCATCTCTATTGGTCCAATAATCATTACATTTTGGTAACATAAACTATATGATGATGTGCATTACAGTTACCAGACTGGTGAGCTGAACACAAATTGTGGAGGTTTCACTGGGAAAGGTCATGCCCCCCAGCTGAAATGGATATTTTAATTAGTTTTGCTGCTGAAATGGCCTTTCATTCTGTTCATGCTTATAGGTCAGTGATCTGGATAATTAGGGAGAGTGATGCATTTTTTTAAATTAAAAAGTGGGGTATTACCCATGTACTTTGAAGAGTAGTAGGTCAAATGCCTCTTCATAACTGCTGCTCTGGTGGCCATCATGGTGACTTAGTGTTATATAGCAAATACAAACTCTACTGGAATTTTTACATTGAACCAGATTTTTGTTAGCATTCCATAAAGCTTCTCCAACCTCACAACAGTTGCTGTAACAGAACTAAAGCTTTGTTGCTCCAGAGAATATATTTCTGCTGCTTCACAGTCTCCTTTTCACCACTCTAGCTGATGCTTGGCACTGTGTGTGGTGATCTTAGGCTCACACTTTTCTGTGGAGATTAAAAGACCTTGCGTACAGTTTGAAATCATCTTTCAGCAATGCATATGCCTTTAGCTGCCAAAGTCTCTAATTAGAAGGGTTGGGTGGATACTTTTGGACATCTATCTGTTAGCTGGCACAGGCAAACCTTTCTGGCAAAAGGTGTGAAACAATAGAGATGAAAAATGAGATGAAAACTGGAAGGGCTGCAGAAGACGTGCAACTTTAGAGACTGATTAAGGGACTTTCTGCACACAGCACAAGCTGCAATTGGTTAGCCAAAGCAGCATTCATCACTTGAGTAACGCTTCTGTGCAAATTCTGCCCATGTTGTCCCTGTTATTAGATTGACGTCTTATTTACGTGAATTTCTCATTGCTGTTTTGAGGGAAAATAAACCGACTTATGAGAGCAATGCTCGACTTGTGTATTTGTCCTCAGTTTACCTTGGAAAAATGTGTGAACAACAAAGACAGGAACTTCAGTGGACTTCCCTTCTCTCAACACATTACACAACCCAAAATGGCCTAATGGACACTCATCAACAGAAACATGAACAATGGCCCAAAATGCAGCACACAGTGTACGTGTCTAGCAGAATACTACAGCTGTAGACAACAGGGATGTCACCTTGAATGCATGCCTAGCATTACAGCTTTTTAACCGTCACTAACAAGGATTCTTCAGCACTTTTTCAAAGCTCTTCACACATTTCTCTGCAGAAACACACAACAGTTCATTTCATGCCCAAAATCAACGCATGGGAAACACATCTTCAAATAAACAAATTTCTTCAAAACATCAAGAATAGCTTTGCACAGCACAGAACATTGTATCTCTACTTTTTAGGAAGACATTAAGTGAAATAAACTCAAAAAAGAAAACATATATAGTAAATGAAAAAAAGAAACTCGTACAGTTAATTTTTACCTGAGCTGCATCATTCAGCCTCTGGTTCTTGTCCACATCACCACATCCTCTCTTGTTTATAGGCCGTGCTGGGTCAAAATAACTCTAGAAGTGATCCCTTTACTGGTGGTCAACACTTGGGTAGGACTTCAGCTGAGATGGGAATCAGTTCCCAATGGCTTTTTTATATACACCCAGTCAGCAGTTTGGCTCTATAACCAATCAAATTTTTTGAATGTTGTCCAGTATGGTGTTTGTGATTTAGGATTTAGGATTTGTGCAGAGGGCTGAGACTTTGTGAGGACTGAGTGAGAAAATTTTGGAAGTTGTGTTTACTAAATGCATTATATTTAAATAAGGGAAATTGTTTTATTTGTTGTGGTAACTGTGGGATTTTAGCAACTCTAAAAAACACAGATACATGAAAATATGCAGCGATCTTATCTACCTCTCTCTCTCTCTCTCTCTCTCTCTCTCTCTCTCTCTCTCTCTCTCTCTCTCTCCCCTCTACCTCTCGCTAATGATGTCATGATTATTGGTAAGCACTGAATGCCTCTTATCATTCAGTCACTGTCACCAACAGAGCCTGAATGCTCCTCTATGTCACCTAGGCAACCTGCACTATTACAGCAGTAGCAGGATCTCTCTCTCTCTCTCTCCCTCTCTCTCTCTCTTTCCCTCTCTACCCCCTAAGTATTAAATGCATTTCATAATCATTTCATCACTTGTTTTCTCTCTCTCTCTCCACAGAATACCCAATCTTCTAACCTGCAGCTAGAAGACAGTGGCTCTGTGTTGGTAGATGACACCTCCAGCCAATCATCAGCCATTATGGACAGCGAGGAGGAGAGGAAGAGTGCCTTAGAGAAAAGCATGTATGTGTGGAAGATTTTAGCAGTGTTAGTCGCTGTGGGTGGCTAGAGTTCATGCATATGAAGTAGGACAGTTGTGATTGCATTGGAATGCCTGATTTAAATTCTTAAAATACCTTTTGTTTATTTGATTTCCAGAATTTTAGAATGGCCGTGAAGTACAATCATTTTTCAATCATCAGAAAAAAAGGAAAATATAGAACAGATAATTACACAGAAGCCTTCAACATTAAATATAAAATCAGATCTATCAGTATTTATCTACTCTGTTTTTATGCACCCTTCTACTTCACCTGTCCAACCTTAAATGCAATCAGTTACAGCTTTGTCCTTCCAACAAAAACCTGCCCCATCACCATTATGTTTTCCTTCAAAGACACACCAACATTAACACAAGCAACTACACACACACACCTCAGCTGCCATGCATATTTCTCATGTGCATTTAAAATGGCTAAAGGAGAGATTTCTGAGCAAGTTAGATAAACAAGTTAATAAAAAAAACAGATTAATAAAACAGAAAAGAGAATATATGAAACCTAACAACAGTGCAAGACCTTGTAGACCACCAAACTGTCTCAGATAAACAGCATTCAATGCTTTCATCTTTGAGAGAATCTCAAGCTCTACTCAGCTTCAGATGTGAAAAATCCAAGGGTGTTTCTTCCATCTTTCACGGTGAGGGCAAAACCCAACACTGTGGTTCTGGAAGGATGTGTAGATGTTCAAGAATCTGAGAATACTGAGAATACTGAGAATAGGAAACAGATAAATAAGAAGAAAACCTGCTCTAGAAAAATAAGTCTTATTACTTGATTCTATTGCTGGTAGAATCAACAGTGACAGGCTTAACAAGAAATAATGCAGTTAGAGCTGCAATTCACAACCCTTAGCTCTTATTGAGTGTAATGTGCCACAGTATCAGCCCTGTTTGAACACCACAGTTAAATAAGGCCTAATCCTTTCCCTAAATATTTGCCACATTGTGTGTGGAGTGCCTAACTGAAACGCTACATCAATAATGCTGTTATCTCCTCCCATTGAAAAGCAATGGGACCACCATTATTTTCACATCAAACACATGAAAGCTGTTCTCATGTGCCCGTCCTCTCTCTGTAGGTATGTGCTCACAGAGCTAATAGAGACAGAGAAGCTGTATGTAGCTGACCTGGGACTCATCGTTGAGGTGAGCTACAAAATACCAAATTATACTGAAAAAAATTTGTGAATGAAGGCAAATTTTAATGTTCTATCTTTGGTGGATTCAATATCCTACACATAAGATTACCAACCCCATAGTCTGGTATTTCTGTACATATTTCAGTACATGTGCTGAAATGATGATGATTTAAATGTTTTTTCAAGTATTTTGCACTTTACACGATAACCACAGAACTTCATAGAGCCGCAGACAAAATCAGCTTTTAAGCAAATTTTAAAGTGCATTTTTGATAGACATAGTCTATTTATTTCAAAACTCAAATTACATTTTAAATGAATAGCCTTTCTTTCCTTTTGTTTTTTTAAACAATTATATTACAGTATACATATTAGCTGTAGCACTCAGTAGAGTTAAAATAATACACAGAGCTGTCTAAGGGACATAAGGGATAAATATTTCCTTTTTTATTTTAATAAAGCACATAACATGATTGTATTTTAAACACAACAGAGCCTTGTGTTAAAATTAGGTGTGGTAAAATACCACTTTTTATGTCTAATATCGAAACTGATACCACAACCTCGAGTATCTGCTAATACTGAGACCAGTCCAATACTGACTTTTTCCCCTCTCCTAAATAAGTTCTTAATAATACATTTGTCTGGATGCACTTTTAATCTGAAACAGCTCCCTACTTCCTCTATAGTGCACTATGTAGGTTAGTGCACAATTTGTCCAGTATGGAATTTGCCAAAGGCTCTTTATTACACATATTATACACTGTTTGGGTGCAGGAGACTGTATACTAATTCTGACATAGTGCACTACGTAGGGAGCAGGGAGTCATTTGAGACACAGCCCTGCTTCTCATCTGTGTTATTCCTGCCCTTATCTGTAAACTTTGCTACGCCATGTTGCTCAAAATTTTGTTAAGCATTTACATGATAGTTCATGCTTTTTCCAATATCCAATCCAGTGATTTTGGCCTGTATCGGACCAATACTGATACTAAGTATCAAATCGGCAAATCCCTAGTTAAAATGCAATGACAGATGTATAGAAATTGTTCAAAATATCTTGGAAAAAAAATCTTCTTCCTTTAGCTTACATTCAAAGTAAAGAAGGTTTGTAAAGTTAAAGCTGACATTTTGGAGATACCAGGTTTTGTCTGGACAACAATTTTCTTACTTTGGACACGTGGCCCATAGCACTCAGAGGAGTTGTAATAGGGAATTCCACAAAGTCATGGCTTTAGTATTTCTCAGTAGCATTAAAAGCAAGGCTAGAATAAGCAGAGGTTTTTGGCCGACTCCAACAAAAGGGCTGGGAGCAGATAAGGAATTATATAAAGTCACAGCTACAATTTCTTAAATATTTGTTTAAGGATGACAGAACTGAACTGAACTGAAAAGAGCCACAGTGCTTGTAATATGTCAACATTAAACCTATGCCATTTTGCTGACAGCGCACATTGTTACAAAACAATGGTTGGCCAATGTTTATGGAATGTTATGAATTATTAACATAAATATTGTGTTATGGATATATTACTACTAGAATGGTTAAACACAATGTGTGTGTTTGTGTGTGCCATTGGTGTGTGTTCTCTGGAATCCTCCACAGGGCTACATGGCCACTATGAATGCTAAAGGAGTTCCAGATGATATGAAGGGAAAAGATAAAATAGTGTTTGGCAACATTCACCAAATCTTTGACTGGCATAAAGAGTGAGTATTACACTGTCATTTGGTACTGACATTTAAATTCAATAAACTAAAGTATTTTGGGATCAATAACACAATATTAAATTATAGATAATATATTGTATATGCAAATGATCTGCCTCAAGATTTGATGTCTCTTTTATAATATTTAAATCCACACTGCATTCATATTTAGTTATTACTGCATTACCAATGTTATCAACTAGACATCTGAAAGTTTTTTAAAGACACTGTTGTAAATATCAAGTATTTTAGTAAAAACAATATATTATTAAATGATAAACCGTATACTGTATATACAAAATTATCTGCCTTGAGGTTTGATCATGTTTGGAAAATTGAGACCATTTTTTTACTATCCTTTTATTATTTGTTCCTTATGTTCTTCATTCTGCTCTCTACAAAACATTCAAAACTTAACATTATCCAAGCTTGCACACTAGAATCATTTAATACATTCATCTGCAACCAAATGAATGTAATAGTGACTGGTTTAGTTCAGCACAATGTAAAACTTTTATACAATGAGGAGAAAATTCAGCATGTTTCTGATGGATAATATAAAAATTCATATATGTGTGTGTATCGAGTATTTTGCAAATGCTTTGAAAGTGGCTCAGCTGATCGTTTTTTAAAACTGAAACTATGCAGTTTATAGAAATGTGATTCTAAAGCTTGAAATAGTATTATATAGCCATATGAGAAAGTTTAAGAAACTTTTTTAAGTGAAAATAAGTGCACATCCTCATCAAAGAACTTCTGTCCCATGCGTGTGGTGTTTAGAGTGGTCTCAGACTGACCTTGATCCCCCTATTCCCTGTGATTAGTGTGCTAGCTTGTGAGTCACTAACCCCTGAAGCCACATCTTACTGGAAAGGACATCTAAAGCTGTGTGTCAGAGCTGAGTGACACTCAGTACAGGTTGTACTATGAAGTGTGTGTGTGTGTGTGTGTGTGTGTGTGTGTGTATGTGTGTGAGTGAGTGAATGACTGAGTAAGTGCCTAAGCAGTCTGAATCTGACTGATTTCTCTCTCTCTCTCTCTCAGTTATTTCTTGGGTGAGCTGGAGAAGTGTGTAGCAGAGCCAGAGAGACTGGCCCAGCTCTTCATCAAACACGTACGTCTACCAGTCTGTCTGTCTGTTAGTCTGTCAAATGTCTCTGTCTGCAGCTTTTTCTCTCTGTTCCTGTGTGTCTCTCTCTTTCCTCCTGCTGCCTCTGTCACTCAGATTTTCTCTCTTTTAGGGACAACAGTACTCTTACTAAATTATTACTAAAAGGGGTAATAATAAAACAGCGATAATGAAACAGCTGTTGCCATAGAAATCACAAATGTACCTTTTATACACAATGAGACTTAACCCACTGGCATAAAGAATGGTGCTATATTACTTTTGGGACATCAGTCTTGTTACTTTCACATGGTACTAGATCCTAAAGCTCGCCACCCTCTCTCTCTCTGTCTCTCTCTCTATCTCCCTCCCTCTCTCTTTCTCTCTCTCTGTCTGAGTTTGGAGTGGAGCTGTATGCTTGTTCTCTATGTTTGGGTAAAGGAGTAAACAAAGCTGAGAAAACACACACACCAGCCCGTTTATCCTCCCCAGTGAACCCACTGTATTTTTGTTCCTCACACCGTCCGTAACTGATACTCTATGTATGTGTATGTGTGTGTGCATGTGTGTGTGTGTATGTGTGTGTTTGTGTGTGTGTGTGTGTGTGTGTGTTTGTTTTTGCATATATACAGGACAAAAATGCTCTGAATTAATTGAAAAAACAAGGTTAATCTAACCAAAAATGTGGCCCTCAGTATGAATTGTTTTTATATAAGCTCCATGTTTTGTTTCTTTTTTTTTTAAAAATTTAGGTTCTTTTTGTCTAAGCTAAGTTTACTTTGGCAGTGGCAGTGCTAATATATATATATGCATATGGTACATATTATTTTTGCATATTGGTACTTACATATATACAATACATATTGGACATAAGTGTGACTTCAGGTCCTGACACAGTATAAAAACAAAACCTCCTGCCTGTGTGTGTTTGTGTGTGTGTGTGTGTGTGTGTGTATGTGTGTGTGTGTGTGTGAGAGCATGCAGCTCCATTGGCTCACCTCCATGAAGACTCATGGGGTCGGGAAGCCCGAAGGAAAAAACAGGCTGACAAAAGCAGTCAGGAATAAGAGGTGGAATAATAAACACAGGCAGCGATCTTTGATAGCGTAGCTTCATCCACAAAGCTGCCCTATTTCTGGAGCTCAGGATGTGCATGATGTACAATCCTCTGCTGCAGAACACAAAAACACACTGTTCTTCTGGAATGGCTGCAGTGTTGGAGCTTGTTTGTTGGGGGTGGGGAAGATGTTGGCAGGCATAAACACTGTAAATAGAATTAGGCTTGCGTTAATTTGCTGAGGTAATTTCTTGATTGCTGGCACGTGGTGAGATGTTTTGGGTGGTTAATTAAAGCGTTTTCCTCAAATGTGAATGGGTCGAGTCACAGTATGGCACTGTGTGTGCCTCTCGCTGCCCTCTCTGTGTCTTAATAAGACTGAGCCCTTTGGGTAATTAACTTAAAAAGGCTTGAGGGGAATAAAGAAACTCGTAACCAAAACCTAAGAGCGGTGTCAAACTGTGAAAACAAGCAGACTGGGACGTCCGGCCGTAATAAAAAACTGAGAGAAGGGAGAGGGAGCGGGGGCTAGAGTAAAGGTTTTAAAGTTTTCTTTCATTCCTCCCCCTTCTCTCTTTCTCTCTCTCTTTCAAAAATAGCCTCTCTCGTCCATGTCACTGATTCTCGTTTCGTCGAGCGGTAGGCAAGAAAAGGAGTCATGTCTGGCAGGGGAAAGGGTGGTAAGGGTCTTGGCAAAGGAGGCGCTAAGCGTCACCGTAAAGTGCTTCGCGATAACATCCAGGGCATCACCAAGCCGGCTATCCGCCGTCTGGCTCGTCGTGGAGGCGTCAAGCGTATCTCGGGTCTGATTTACGAAGAGACTCGCGGTGTGCTCAAGGTGTTCCTGGAGAACGTCATCCGTGACGCCGTTACCTACACCGAGCACGCCAAGAGGAAGACCGTCACCGCCATGGATGTGGTCTACGCCCTGAAGCGTCAGGGACGCACACTGTACGGTTTCGGAGGTTAAACGCTTGCCATTTCCAAGCCTTTTTTCCTTTTTTTTACTCTCCCAAAATGAAGTTCCAGTAGCCTGAGCCATAACACACTGCAGGTTGGTTTTGGAAAGTGACAGTAAACAAAACACACACAAATAAATAAACTCTCTAGCAATGGAATATTCATGACTGTGCTGTGAAGTCACCTTCTCTTCTAACCTACTCAGCATGGGCTAAACTGTCTCCAGGCAACACTGTGTGTGTCTGTCTGTGTGTGTGTGTGTGTGTGTGTGTGTGTGTGTATGTGTGTGCGCGCGCCTGCATCCAGGTGTTGGATCCCAGTACCTGGCAGCAGTAAGAGTAAGGCTTGCTGTGGTTTCTGGTTACGTTCTCAATAAAGCGACTGAATTATACATGACTTCATGCCCATACTACTCTATTAGAGCTTAGAGCAGTTCTCTCTCTATATATCTTTCTCTCTCTTTCCCTCTTTTCTTACCTTTCTCTCTCTCTCTCTTTCTCTCTCTCTTTCTCTCTCTCCCTCTCTCTCTCCCTCTCTCTCTCTCTATCCTATTAGTCACAGTGCACTGCTCCCACTGCAGAGAGAATCAGTATCAAACAGGCTCATTTAAAAACAAATAGCAGCTCCTCCGGCAGATGACTGCAGTGCTGAAGTCACAGTCAAAAGTCTCTCTCTCTCTCTCTTTCTCTCCATCCTAATGCATTTTCCTTTTTCCATCACTCAGTCATGTGACATGTCCATATCTGAGAGAGAAATTAGTTTATAGTGTAGCTATGCCCTCTTCGTGCCACTTTCCTTTTACCATTTGTTCCAGATTGACTCTGATTCATTTTCTCTCTTGTTGCTCGTTCAGTGTATTATTGTTTTGTCTGGGGTTATTCAGCAGTTAGTTCTGCCCGCATGGTGACCTCATGTGCTCATGTGCGACTGCTTCTAAGTGCTATTGGTCACTACCTCTCTATGGAGGTCAAACAAGCTGTCTGTGCACAATTGAAGA
This sequence comes from Brycinus macrolepidotus, assembly GCA_037974445.1. Taxonomy (NCBI): domain Eukaryota; kingdom Metazoa; phylum Chordata; class Actinopteri; order Characiformes; family Alestidae; genus Brycinus; species Brycinus macrolepidotus. Next base: position 29,062,000 of record JBBPCZ010000142.1, on the reverse strand, counting down.
CCTGTGTTAGAAAGTGGTGCAACTTAATGGGTCCTTATCATGCAAAGCTGAAATTTGGGTTTGATGTGGTATGTTAATACTTTTTCAAAACACAATTTAACACAATTTCAAAAAGTAGCAGTGCTTATATGAAAACTATTCTGCAAAAACAGGCCATTTCGATAGATTCCTTCATTATCATTGCACACAGTGCTTTTGAACAAAGTGGTTGCTTTGCTCTAAACTGCTGGAAACTATTTTATGTACATTTTTTTCTTTTATTATTCAAAAAGGAATAAATCTTAATTTTAATGTGCATTGAATTTAAGAACATTTTTATTTCTGCACTCGCCATACAGATCCAAGACATATGTCAAACTATTATGCTTTAAATTGTTGTTTATAAGTAGTAGATCATTTTTGGCTGTGTGTTACCCTGAATGAATGTAGATCAGCTTTGATGATCTACATGATGTTATGCATGATAACACACTCGTTTTCATGTTATATTGCTTAAATATGCTTCATTGAGCTGTGTTTCTCGTGGTTTACTTACAGTTTTGTACAGCGATGAATGGCGCACCTTTGTGTGAGCTTGACAGCTAATGCACTTTTGCCTGTTTGTTTTGCAGGAAAGACGTCTTCACATGTATGTGGTGTACTGCCAGAACAAGCCGAAATCGGAGCACATAGTGTCGGAGTACATCGACACCTACTTTGAAGTAAGTCTCAAGTACACATGCCATGTCGTGTACACACAGACAGACAGCTGTGTGGTCCAGCGGAGTCCTCCACCACTGTGCATGACAGAGCGCTCGGAGCGGCCCATCTGTGCAACCATCATTAACATCCTCTCTATCACTCTGACTGCACTTTCCTATATGAGTCACGCTTAGCAGACAGGCCTGTGTCCCCATCACTTCTAGGAAAGGAGGAAATGGAGGGGTGTGCAATTGTTATCTTTAAGTGCCATTAATGTGTTTGTCTCAGCTCTGCAACACTATAATTAGTTGTTTTATTGCTGGTGTTGCGCTGGGCCGTATGAATGGATTTCTGAATCAGAAGGCAGATATACAGCTCTGTGAATGACAGCAATAGGTCATAGTTTTTGAAACAAACTATAATGGATACCATAAATGTCACTTAACTGTGCTGTTTGTGTGTGTGTGTGTGTGTGTGTGTGTGTGTGTGTGTGTGTGTGTGTGTATGTGTGTGTGTAGGAGCTGAAGCAGCAGCTTGGTCACCGGTTGCAGCTGAACGATCTCCTCATCAAACCTGTGCAGAGAATCATGAAGTACCAGCTGCTGCTGAAGGTGAGACAAGGTTTTACCACACACACACACACACACACACACACACACATACACAGTTTCTACAATAAAAAAAAGTGTTGCAGTGAAATTATACATAAACACAATGTTGAGGGAAGTTGATGGAAGATGCCCCCCTCCCCAAGGAAATCCCCCCCACCACCTTACTTACAGTTGTATGCAAGTTAGGACATCCTTGATCAAATTGCAAGTTTTGTCAAGTTCATTTAAATGCAAATAAGAACGTATTTCTGCTCTTTTTAATGCACAGTTACTGTTTATTTGTTAAATTTAACATACTGGAAAACATAAATGTGAAATTCTCCACTAACATTTTTTAAAAGCTGTGCTCCCTGTAGAGAAAGCACAAACTGCATATGATCTCATTTCAGCACATTTACTGAATTCACCAAACCCAATCCTAATGTTCACATCAGTGTACCAAAGAAAAACCCATAATAAAGCTATTTTAAGAAAAAAACCCAACAGCCAGCTAAATTTCAATATCAAAATGTTCAGGTTTTCTCTCATGACGGAGATGTTCGGTCCTTATAAAGAGCTAAATAAATGACACCTCCCCCGGACACACAAATAAAGTAACTCACACCCAGACAGCCACAAGCTCTTTGAAATAAATGTGTTTAATTAGTTGAACAGATTAAACGGCTCATTAACTGACACTGAGTTTAGCTCCTCCTAACCAAATTCTCCTTTAAAAGCCGAAACACCAATGAGTAACTTATTTGATCAGAGCTCTACTGTACTGTCCTTTTTTCTTAGAACCCATTTCTAGTGTGGTCAGTCTCCCCCTTTATCTTATGACAATAAACCCAGTCTGGGAGGGTAAAAGCAAGAGCTACTTCAGGTCCATGCATGTGAAGTGTCCTGTCATCATATTTTCAAAAAAAATCATACGAATATGGTGGTTAATGTATCATAAACAGAGTGCCTCTGGAGAACTGGAGATTAAGTTTACTGGACATTCACTAAAATGATGGTTGCTAATAGTGGATTTTGTAGCTTTATCATTCCAAGACATGTTTGGTGCCTTGCACTGGAGCTATGGGCACAAACTAACCAAAAGATTGTTGATTATGTTTAGGCCAAGGAGAAATGTACCATCATAAAATTTTGGTACAGGCCGGATTTTGTGTTTTCTTTTTTTTCTTTTTTCCAATATGTAAAATTCAGCAAATAAACAGAAATTACAACAGACAGAAGTGTGCTCTCTGTAGAGGATAGATGTACTTACTTTCACTCAACAAAACATTTGATCAGTGGTGACAAAACTTTTGCATATCACTGTATGACATCCCAGGTATCCAAGAATACTGTACATAGGTAGGAGCTCTGATTCAGTACTTGCTTTGTGACTTTCTCACCAGGATTTCCTAAAGTACTACACCAAGGCTGGGATGGACACAGAGGAGCTGGAGGTATGAATCACCAGTCTGAAAATGATCATTATTCAGTAGTTTTATTTCAAAGCGCAGAAAAAGAGAGAAATAAAAAAACACAGGGTGAGAAGTATCCCATTACTGGGGCATGGTGTAATGCTCATGCAGGCGCCAAGCAGAGCTTACTCACAGAACTCTGTGTCCTCTGTCTGCTTCAGCGTTAACACTCAGGCAGGAATCTCTCAGGAATACAGTAATTCTTACTAAATGCCCTTACTAAGATCTGTTTTCACATATTTCAATACTCACCCCTTCTCTCTCTGTTTCTCTCTCTGTTTCTCTCTCTCTCTCTCTCTCTCTGGAACAGAAAGCAGTGGAGGTGATGTGCTTTGTTCCTAAGCGCTGTAATGACATGATGAACGTAGGTCGGCTGCAAGGCTTTGAGGTACGGCGCCAGACGTGGGCTGCAGTTTAAAACTGTCTCAACACTGAAAGAAATAGTGTAGAAGTCGGAGCTGCTTCTGGCCCCTAAACCCACATTCTCTCTGCAGGGGAAGATCACAGCCCAGGGGAAGCTGCTCCAGCAGGATACTTTCATCGTCACTGAGCAGGACAGCAGCTTTCTGTCCCGGCCAAAGGAGAGGCGAGTCTTCCTGTTTGAGCAGATTGTCATTTTTAGCGAGCCCATTGACCGGAAGAAAGGATTCTCACTTCCTGGCTACATCTTTAAGAACAGCATCAAGGTGGGCCTCCTTTTTGAGAATAAGCATTGAGGGGCTTCTTATCAGTAGTGATGTATTAAAAGAAGAGTGAAATCTTGACCCAGATGCACTGATTTTCACTTTCAATGAAGGTGTGCATCAGTTCCACACAAATAAAATACACTGCATCAACACAATTACTGACCAAAGTAGTTAAACTGGTAAAAAAAAAATGTAGGTAAAAAAGAAAAAGAAATGTTACATCCATGTAGTGTATGCACACATTTCACTCAAGTAAATTTCAGTGTGTTTTCAGATCGATAGGAGCATTTCTGCACAAGTCAATGGTTGAAATGTAAGCAAAGTCTTTCAGAGTGGTTTGGTGGTTTGGTTAAGTGAAGTGGTACATTGTACACAAATGAATCACCTTGCTTTTCTTTAAATGTTGGTGAATGGAACCAGTTGTTGTGGGGCCTCCAGTGCAAATACTGGTATTTACTTTGTAAACCCACCAGGGAATCCACACTTGTCCTCTGCATGTTTATATGCAGTGCCGATTTAAAATGCTGATGGTAAAATCGTGTTAAATCTGAAAAGTACATTTTCTTTGGGCAGTATTTTGCCTTATAACACCCTGCACCTCTCTGCCAGGAAAAAATATAAACAAAAGATGTTTTAGGTGATAAGCTTTTCTCAAAACTGTATAAAACAATGTCTCATTTTCTGTAACTGGGCGGCAGAGCACTTGCCTCACAGCATGAAGATCCTGGGTTAAATTCCTGGGGAGGGTCCTTTCTGTGTGGAGTTTGCCTGCCCCCTATGTCTGGGTGGGTTTCTGACGAGTACTCCAGTTTCCTACCACAGTCCTGAGACTTACTGCAGAACAGGAGATGCTAAGCTGCCCTAGGTGTGAGTGTGCACATAAAATGTGTGTGTGTGTGTGTGTGTGTATGTGTCTGGCCTGCAAAGGACAGGCAACCTGTCCGTAGTGTTTCTCCACGTTACACCCTATGGCTGCAGAGATAGACTCCAAAGACCCTGGTTAAAGATAAGTGACTCGGATAATAAATTAATGAACTTTCTGTGAGGTAGCTTTTAGAGGCAATAAATGTTTTTGACCTCTGGTTCCCATCATCACCACTGGGAACAATTCTGACTCTTTCATATCAAACCACTTTGAATGACTTTGTTTCCATCTGCACCATTTAATTCTTCAGAAATGTTTCTTCAGAATTCCACCAAAACAAATGGTGGAATTCCCTTTTAAGGCAACACTATTTACCATTTATTGGTTCAATATGCAAATGAGTCATCTACTGTCCCAGCTAATAAAATGTCCTGAGGACGTTCTCTGAAAAGTTGTGTGGACACTTTTAAAGCCATTCTGAGAAATGTTCCAGGAACATCCTGTGCTATTACAGCAAATGTTTATGGGACATAACCTTTTATTTTTATCTGGGAATCTTTTGATACATGTTTTCTTTCTCTCTTTACTGCAAATTCTTCTTTAGGACATCTGCAATTTCCATAATAAATGTATAAATGCATTATGTATTATATTTCAGCAGATGATGGATTGTATTGTAACAAAAATAGAATAAAACCAAGTAAAGCTAACATGAGAAGGACGTCCCTTATTAGCATAAATCACAGTTGTTTACTGGGTGCTAGAAACATCCCAACCAAATTCAGATGTTCTAGATGAGTTTCCGTGAGCATTTGGATGAAGGTATTCACATGATCCAACAATTGTAAATCAGTTTGGTTGTAATGCATTATAATTAGAGCTGTAAAGCGATTAATTAAAATTAACTAGTTAATCGCAAATCTGGAAAAAATTAATCGCGAGTAATCGCGATTCTAAGTCAACCCAATATATAATATATAATAAACACACTAAGTCATCAATTTTACAAAGAAGGCTTT
>JBBPCZ010000142.1:29025703-29047504 GCA_037974445.1 Brycinus macrolepidotus | reverse complement strand
ACACACACACACACACACACACACACACACAAACAACCTGCAACAGATGAAGTGATGAAGTAAGAGAAATACAGAAAAGGACAGACATAAACAGATGTTTATATGACTGATCTCATTGTTGTATCATATTAAATAAACTGTCTTTTTGGAATAAAAAGACTATCATGTCTTTTACTCTTTTTTGACAAAGGTTCCAAGATATATTACGCCAAGTTATTAAATACTGAAGTGTTTACAGGTGTTTAGTGTTTCAGTTTTCATTTCACAACACTTCATTTGAAGACAAAAGACATTCATAAGCTCTGAATGTTTAAAAAACACAATTTGATCTGTTTATGTTGGTATCTGGAAGCAAATAACATTGTATTGAAATGAGGACCCTTTAATTAAAATGACAGACATAGGTTCCATTTGTAACGCTGTAATGAAGCATTATGACCTCTAAGGGAGATGCTTAGTTAAGAACACCATATATCGGTTCTATAAAAATGAAAGTGGTCATTTTCATACACAATTTTCTGTGTATGAATACCTGCGGTAATAAAAAATTCTGTACTTCAGTGAAATGGTAAATATTTACTTAAGTAAATGCAGTCCCATACCTATATTATATTAAAGTTCAAAAGTACTTTTTGGTGTACTTTCATGTATTATTTTCATCAGTTATTTCTACTAAGGAGTCTGTATGACTGCAGATGTGAAAAAGTGATTTAGCTGTTTATGTCTGCAGCCCTACAGGTCTCCTTAATAGAATTTGTACTGTACTACTTTAACTCAAATAAGAAATATATATAGTATAAAAACATAGACATGTTATTCTTAAGCAGGCCTCTGTTTTACTGTTGGGAATGATGTTTACAACAGTATTATAAATCGCATTACATTAGTTTAAGTGCCCCTAATTGCTGTTTAAAGTAGTATTAAAATTAAATTATAGTTAGTATGATTTGATGCTTATGCGTGTATTATAGGTAGCCTTCAAATAAAGTCTTACCAAAAACTGCAAAGCAGATACACAAAACAATCTTAGTTTCGAAGACGTCTTAGTGATCCTAAACAGAGTCACTTTTGTTTGACTCTTGTTTTTATTGCAATTACTTCCAAGAGCAAAAGCCAGAAGACAGTGGCAAGTGGGGGAGCATTTATGCAGGCATTTGCTTCATTTGTCCTGGAGATGGGCCACACTGTGGGCATTGTAAAGACCTTATGGTGGCATGTGTGTGATATACAGAATTAGTGAGTGAGGGTCTTAAGGTATTCACTTTCAGAATGGTGCCGAATCAAAGCAACTTGTGTCACTGTCGGCGGGGCCTGCACAGCTGGGAGTCTATTCACTGCGGGACCCCCATGGAGTACCATCCTCACTCACTGTTGACTCAGTCATTACCACTGAGAGTGCAGAGGCCAATAAAAGGCCACATGACTGTGAACTTGATGGCAGAAGGTCAGGACCTGGTCTCTATCAATGGCCTTTACTATTTACAGGAAGGTGTAAAATGTCTTATAGCTTTTCCACTCATTTGTTCTTTTCAAGTGTTTCCTCAGCACCTAGCAACAATGGCCACCCAGAATTAGCATCCCGAATACTGTCACATTAACATCTGAATGGTCCCTGTGTCCCGGCACTCCTGCAATGTTAGATTTAAAATTAGCCATTTGCCCATATTTACACTTTAATTAAGAGGAGTGTGCGATAGAGTGTGGCGGCATGCAGAAGAGTTAGGAACACAAAGTCGGAGATTATTTGTCCAATTATTTACGCTTTTATTCATTTTTCACATGCTTTTTTTAGTCTTCATATAATTGTGTGCCATATGAACATTATACACATTTTACTGAGCTTTCCGAGGTCACAGTTAACTCTCAGGAATTCAGACTGAAAAACTGAAAGGAATGTTTTGAGTGCAAATCACTGCTTTCAGATTTTACTTTGCTGGAAGAGTGAATAAATGCAGATGTTCTGCCCCCAAAAAACTGATCAAAATAATGATCTACAGTAGACTTCACAAAAGGAAAAAAATGAGCAAAGGAAATATTTCACATTAAGGCAACATTTTCTGTAAAAAAATTAAACTAATTTAATAAATATTTTTTGTTTATATTGTGCTTGTACACTTTCTGATGAATGTAAAACTCGACCATTAACTGATTTGTGCAAAGATGGGTTTAGGTCACGGTAGGTGGTTAATATAGCGTGCCTGAAACCATGTGGATAAAAACTTCCTCAAGTAGGAACCTTTCTAGAGTCTTAAAGATCAGGAGAAGACTTGCTGCTCCAGTGTTCTTTCACCATTTTTTTCACTAGGGGTATCACATTTCAAACCATGCTAAGCATCCAAACAATTTGACCGACGTCACTGCTTCCACACTGCAGCCAGCAAAAATGAACTGGAAGCTACAGTGAGCTTTTCGGTATGGCTTTGTCTTTCTTGAGCATCAGAGTTGATACAAAACCTCAAAATTCTTCAAAAGTCTCTAGGAGACAACCCCCCTTCATTCTCTCTTGATATTGGTCAGCTGTGGGTCAATCTGAGCGGGCTGTCCGGAGCGCCCCTTCCTGCCTTGGTGGGTCTTGACATGCTTGGACAGGTGGTCACTGCGCATGAACCTCTTGCCGCACTGCTGGCAGCCGAAGCGCTTCTCGCCGGTGTGCGTGCGCAGGTGCCGCTGCAGCTCATCCGAGCGCGTGAAGCTCTTGCCACAAAAGAGCCAGTTGCAGACGAAGGGACGCTCGCCCGCGTGCCAGCGCAGGTGCGCCTTCAGGTGGGACGTCTTCTTGTAGACCTTGCCGCATTCCGGGATGTGGCAGATGTGCAGTCTCTTTTTGCCGAATTCCAGGCTGCTGCTGCTGTTCCCAGCAGTCTGGCAGTTGGGACATTTGCAGCGGCGGCAGCGGCGAGTAGAGCTCAGGAGGCTTTTGGATGTTCCTTGCAGCAGGGCCGCGATTTGGGGCTGGTGGCCCAGGACCAGCTGCCTGCCCAGGGAGAAGTGGTGGCCAGAGGGGGTGCCATTGCTCTGAGGCAAGCTCCACCACTGCTGGCCATCATCTGCAGGGCCTCCAGCTAGATGAGGAGGCCGGGCTGAATTAGCCTGCAGAAAGCTAGGAAAGTTCTGACCCATGGTATTGTGCTGGGCATAATACTGAGCGTTTCCTTGGGCCTGAGTGGACAGCATCTTGACTGGAGACAGCTCAAATGAATACGTGGCGGGTGGCTCAGCCGGAGGTGTGAGGGGCAGCTCGTGGTGATGGTGATGATGGTGGTGATGGTGGTGGTGTGAGTGTGAGCCCAGTCCCGTCTGAACGTGGCCAGGGAACTGTACCTTGGGCACAGTAAAGGCCATCTGATGGGCGCTCAGGCCCGAGCTGGGTGCCATCTCATTGCTCCACAGTTGAAACATGCCGGAGGCTGAGCTCACTGCCCCCTCATAGGAGAACTGAGGGCCCTCGGCACCCATGCCGCTGCCCACCTGCCAAGCCTGGCTGCACGTGGTTGCCAGAAAAGAGAGTGGGTTAGGGCCACTCTCTGGAGAGGAGCTGGGGGTGCGATCCTGAGGGGGACACATGAAAATGTCATTAACTTAGACCACATCGCAAATAACAATACTGCTAAAACACTTGGTTTAATCATTACTGAAACAGCTACTTGTCATTGTTAATTGCTCAAATCTTGCAGAAGGAACCAAATATCAGTATTCCAAATCCATACAACATAGTCACTCAACATTATGTGTTAGAATGCTTTCAAACCTTTTTTAATAAAAAAAAAAAATATTTATAATAAAGCATTTATAATGAAACATAATAATATAGATGCATTCAAAAATGCACAATGAAAGAAAACCTGGAGTAGAGAGCACTACAACTGAGACCTCAGACTTTGCAAAGGGAAAAAGTGTGCAAAAAATATAACAAAAAATAATAACACAAAAGTCCACAATCGTATAATTAACTAAAAGTTTGGCAGCTTCTTTTCTACTGATAGGGTGAGGTTAATGCCTCGTTTGTTGTGACATTATAAAGTCATGGCGTGCAGATGGAGATGAGTATGAGTTAATATTTAACAGAGAATAGAAGAGGGAAAAGGCTCAAACCTGTAAGAAGTTGTGCAGAAAGTTATCCGCTCTGGTCAGCGTTAGTGCAGCCATGTGCTCGCGCCTTTACCAGATCCGCACCTGCGAAAGAGCGCGCGGGGGGACGCGCACTGCGAGCCTCGAGCCGGGGCAAGAGCACACGCGCATCCACGCAGTAATAATCCCGGGACCTCCTGCACTCCTCCAATTCTCCTCGAGTAGTTTTTTTTATTTTTGTTTTTGTTTAGCTCCTTAATTTTTTTTCTTTTTACAGTCGCCGTCTTTTCTTGCACTCCTCCTTCTGCAGTGCCATCTCGAGCCTGTTGCAGTCCATCCTCACGAGCTCCCACTGCATGTTCCCTTTATAGAGTAAAGCTCCTCGCCACGGGGTCTCTTAAGTACCAGGATGGAGGACTGATGCTTGGGGTGGGGGAGTTGTTTTTTTTTTGAGTGGGGGGGGGGGCTACCTATCCCCACCAGCCTAACCTTTATATCATTTTATAAATCTTACCTAATTATGACCTATGGCACCCCCACCCATTACATATGCACTGTTTATGAGAAGCATAAATAATAATAAAATGAGAGAGCAGTGAAGAAAAGCTTCACTTTTTCATATAGAACCATCACTACTCAGTAAAGGAGAATAAACTCCCAGATAATTTATCTCCTCTAGCCCAAATTACTGCACTCACTGGATACAGGCTGTTTTTTCTTTATAAAAGTTAATAGTAAGTTACACTGTGATATGAGGCTTGCTATTCACTGGCTGCTTATTTGAACTTTCCATTCCATCTTAAATAGCGCTGCTGTTACTGCCACTGCTGTGCTGTTTAAGGTGGAATGGAAAGTTCGAACAAGAAGTTGGTGAATAAGAAACTACTTGTGCATACTATCATATATACTGTCAAAATACTGATAGTATAGGTTTATCAGTACTATACAGTATACATAGTATTTAGTATATTGTGAATAAGAAGTGGTGTTTTGCAAAACTGCATACTACCATAAATACTATCAAAACACTGATAGTAGAGGTTTATCAGTAGGTACTATACAGTATATTGTGGTGTTGGATGCAGATTTTGTGCCTGTTTTCTAATTTTGTACACTTTAGGATTCGTCAGTGCTGTTCATTTAAAATCATGATCAAAAATGATCGTTTAACTTATCAGATATTTGACGACTTTTAAGAAAGCGAGCTGGAGTTTTATTAAAACACCCAAGGCTCCAGACTTCATCTGGTCGCTACAGTGAGATAAAATAGTCAAAAGATTTGCAGAATACTTTCATTTCTGCATTTTAGCTCGTGATCTGAAGACCCCCGCGGCTGCAAGCTGATTGTTATGCGTTGAGGTGAATCCCACTCTTTTCTGCACATTAGCATGTTAAACCACTTTCCCAGAGAAGCCCTGAGCTCTCCGGACAGCAGACCCCAGCAGACCCCCGGGTCTGAACAGGGGCTCATCCTGCCTCCCTCTCTGCCCCGTGCTTTTCATCCGGGCTGAATGTGATGGTCGCCCTTACCTTGACCCCGAGGGTGTGAGGGGTCCTGCTGGGCTGCTCATTGACCCGCTACTAAACACGGGGGTCTTTGATCGGCCTGTATTCAGTCTGCCCTCGTGTTTTCTTTCTCAAAGGTCTCCAAAAATCTGCTGCACGTGCGACTGGAAAAAAATGGGAAATGCCCCTCATGGCAAAATAAAACTAGCCAATATTCACCAATATACACCAATATTATAGGAATACAGCAGAAAACACATATACATCTACACATTCATCATACACAATGCACAACTTAAACTGGAGTATTTGTGCATGATTTTCCTTTTTTTAAAAGTCAGTTTAGGTTTATTTCCCCACATTTATTCAACAGTAGTGTCACAGCTGAAGTCTTGACAAAAAATGAAGGCCGGCTTTTAGCAGGCAAGCAATAAATCATTTTAACAGTGCTTTCTTTCTTTCTTTCTTTCTCTCTTTCTTTCTTTCATTCTTTCTTTCTTTATGTGAAGACTGAGATTTTTTCTGATTTAAAATGTAAGATCACAGTTTTGCATTAAACAATTTATACTGAACATTTACACTGTAAAAATGATGTAGACCTTTTCTGTTCATCACTTTTGTCAGGTCCTCTTAGATTCCCTCATCATTCTTGATTCAACATCATGCTCTGATTTCACTGAGTTCACACAAAGTGACTTTTTTAAGACAGCAAGTGTAGTGACATTTTAAAAAATACAAAAGAAAGGTCATCAAGAATAAAAATACAAATTCAGCTTTTACTCACAAATCATCATATAATTAAAATAGGATGACAAGGGCTGTTAGAATTAGACATCTGTCATCAACAGCACCTCACGTGATTGTGATATTAGTGTTCTGAATATATATTAAACTCTTATCAACTAATTTATACAGAAGTAAATAGCATGACATAAATATATGTCTGCTATCTTACAAATATTCTAAAGTCCTGGAAGCAAAGGAGTTTGCAAAAGTCATCTGACTGTGTATGTAAATATCAAATGTTTCTGCTCATATTAACCGATAATGTGTGTTTGTGTGTGTGTGTATGTGTGTGTGTGTGTGTGTATGTGTGTGTGTGTTTGTGTGTGTGTATAAGTGCTTTTAATGTATCATGTATATACAAATCAACATTATTATAAAATTATTACGTGTGCCTGAAAACCAGTCCTTAAAAATTGATGAGAGAGTTCTAGAAGAGCTGGGGCCTCACAGAGAAGTATGGCTTCAGTATGTAACTAGACAACATACAATGAAATAATATAATGTCACATAATATAAACAAACTTCGTAAGACACACACTGGAATATAACTTCATTATAGAATAGCATAGAACCTTACAAGTGCATTAAAGAAAACAGGAAACCTCAGGAGGAATGCTACAGGAGTAATATTTATTCTATTCCAGCACTATTTATATAGCTGCTCTTATATTTCCTTAACTCATTGCAGGACAATTTTGAAGTGGAGAGCACCACACATACCACTCCTTCAGGGTCATCTGGTCATTTTTGATTGGTAGTTGCACAGTGCAGTATAAAACATGGTACTGAGGCCAAGAAAACACATTACAGAAGTGTTTTAGGTTGGGGGTGAGATATCTGAGATAAATTATATTGACATAATTTGAAATAATAATAATAACAATGAAAATTTTCTTTGATACAGGCTTAGGTTCTATTGCCAAAAACTCACTTGCAATGATCATGAAGAGGATATAATTATACTGCATTTACACTGAAACAAATACACACTTTTTAACAGCTGCATATTTTAATGAATTAGCACATAGTATTAAAGGGCCCATGTCCTACATTTTTGCTGCATTTTATTTTCCCATTTGTATGGTTTAAGTATCAAATAGACAAAGACAAACAGCTATATTTTATTTTTACCTGATCATTTCCCAACCTTTCTTTTATCCCTTATTATTAAAGAGGCTGTTTGTGTTATTGTGCCTTTAAAACTGAATTATGCAAATCATCTGTGTTATGATTGGCTGTCCGGTATTATGTCTAGGCTCAAACAAACCTCAGTGCTTTTTAGTTTAATGGTTGAACAGATGGATGTATGTAAATGCATTGTTTTTTGTGACATCATAAAAATAGCAAATTACAAACAGGCTGGTTTTACCGCTTAGTTTCCATATTAGGATTATATGGATTGGATAGTGAATGGAAAGTTTTAAATCGTTTAAATATTCCATCCTTTAACACATCTTAACATTTCTTACAATAAAATTAAAAAGCTTTAATAAAACTGGGTAAAATGTCACTGTTCAGTTAGTAAAATTAGTAATCTCCAATCAGTTACTTCTCCGTTTCACTCTAAACACATATTCAGCTAAAAAACTCAATCATTTATTCTCAACCCTGGTCTGAGCCCTACGCTCGCACTGCTGACACACTGATTCACGCTTGTTACTGCACTGCTACATAATTTATGAGACTTGGTTTCTTCTGGTTAACCCAAAGAACATGGATGAACAAATCATTAACATTCTTTCTCTAAGAATTAATTTGATGTAAAATAAAAGCTGTGTGAGAAAAAAGCCATGTTAGAAATACAGAAGCAGAAACACAACATCATCAGCAGCGCATTCTTGTCTTGAGCGTTTTGGGGGCAATTAAGGTGCGTAATAGTAATAAAACAAAATAACATTCGAATGCGAGGAAAAGGGGGTAAAGGACACAAGTAAAACACATCAAATATTTGGTGGCTTTTTACAGAGGGAGGCCGCCTCTGTCTCTTTCAGTGGGCTTCATTACCGAGCAGAAGTTGTTAATTACCCTGATTCTTATTTCCTGTCCCCTAACCCCCCCCCGCCCCCCAACTCCTACCCCTACCCACCCCCACTCTGACTGCCTCCCAGATGAGTGTCTTTGAAGTGCAAAGTATGCTCGCCTTACTTTGAACTGTGAAAACAATGCTCCTGTGGTTGTGCTTACCTTCCCCATGTTACCTCATTTAAATAGACCTGGATCCGGCTTCCACCGTTTTCAAGGGAAAACTCATTTCCAGAGCAAGCACAGATCCCAGCCTTCATTAAGCAGCTGTGGAGATGGCAGGCAATCAGGCAGTGCCTCTAACACTCAGGAGTGCCGCACTGATAGATCGCCTCTCACAGCTCTTGTGATGACACTTAACCAGGAGCGTATTATATGGGTTTACACACACTAATCTAGATGTTCCAACAATTAGAATGAAATAAAATATAATATAATACAATTAAATTGACATGACTAAACCATACCCTATGCTAATTCATAACCTAATCTTATTTAATCTTATAATTCTCTAATAATTCTACATGCCTATAAATAATCTATGAGACTATCATGAATGTGTGAAGCATCGATGAATTATGACCAAAATGATTAAAAATAAACTAAAATCAGTTGAATATAATAGGTTCATAAAGCTATATTTAAACTGAATCTTAAATCTAAACCCTTGCCCTAATGCTGTTAATGATCAGCTGAGATTCACCAGATAATTTGTTAATAATTAGACTTTTCTTATAGAGTCAGCATGATACTTTCAAAATAAAGTGTAATCATAAATACATCAAATCAAATGATAGAAGATGTAAAGTTAAAGAAGTGTGTAATAAAAGTTTGGACCTGACAAACAACAACAACAATAGTGGTAACAATAATAGAAATAATAATAAGACTAATAAGACTAAATAGTAAGACTAAAATCAAAAGAAAGGTATTTTTTAAATTAAAAGCAAAAAAGATGTTTTAATACATTTTTTAAAAGTGTGTACCGTTATTCCACTAAAGGGATAAACGTAAACACCACTGAGAGGCTTTATGACGCAAATGAGTACAGAGGCTCTCTCTTCAAGGAAAACATGGTTGAAGAGGGAAAAAAATGAAATTAATAACAGCAGGCATATTTCTCATGTATTATAGGGTCTCCCGTAATGCAGGATGCCGAAATTCCTACAGTTCCCTTTTGTGTTACCTTACGATCAAGAACACAGGTAACATTTGAAAAATTACAACTTACATAACTTGCATAACTATACTTTAAACATAACTATTAACATTATTCAGCATCTTTCATTTTGACTATTGTGTGTGTGTGTGTGTGCTAAGAAACCACTGCCACATGAGGACTAGCTTTTACATCTACAGATCTGACAAAAGTTTCAAAAAACACTACAAAAGTGGAGGCACTAAATTTCCAGCTCTGGGGTGGCCATGCCTCCACTTCCACATGCCCAAACTGGGACTCTAAATTAGAAAAACAATGGCCAGAAAAGAAAAGAAAATGCAAAATGATTGAGTTTTGCACTTTAATGACAAGTCTGATGATGACAAATCCGCCCGCTTTAAGCTCAATTTCCTCATAAAAGGAACTAAACAATGGAGGAATAAGCATGCATGTTGTCAAGCTGTTTTTAGCATGTCTGGGGGCAGTTTTAGAGCCTCAGATCACTAAATTGTCCCAGCTGTCTTGACCATCTGCACTCCAAACAGCCAGCCACAAGCTTTTGTACTGGTGGCCATTTCCAAAAGCCAGTTTTACAGCCTCGTGTTGGCTAAATGACCCTCCAACAGCCAACATGACAAATGTAGTATAATGGATGAGACAGAGATAAAAGTGAAAAGGCCTGCTGTTCCCTGCGTCTCTCTCCATGTTCAAGCCTTAATCAGGGCAGAGCGAGACAGTTCTTCTCATAACCACACCGGCAAACTCTGTAGGAGAGCGAAATGGAACAAAAGAGCTCTAAATGTTGTAACTGAGTTCCTTTAGTTTTGATCAATTGTTCAGAAAGATTTTAGCACATTTCACTTTGTGGTACCATATGTTTAAACAATTGCCATTACTTACCAGTTAAAGAGCACTTATAGTATATTTTCTACTTCTGTTGAGGATAAAATGCACTGACAAAAATATACACTTTTTAGCAGCAACATTTTTGTTGTATTTTTTTTTCAGGGTCTGTACTTAAGACATTTGAATGGTTTTACATACCAAAAAAACCCAACAAAAATAGCCATTTTTATTTCTACACGAACATTTACCAACCTCTCTTTCATCCTTTTGAATTAAACAGGTTGTTTGTATTACTTTCCTTTTAAGACTTTATGCAAATCACCTATGTTATGATTGGCTGCCCTGTTTTATGTCTCTTTCAAAGGGCACCCTGGGCTGAAACACTCCTTAAAACTTCATTGTTTTTTAGTTTAGCGGTAGAATAGATAGATGTATGTAAATGCGTTGTTTTTGTGACATCACAAATACAGCAAATTCCAAGTTGCTTTTGCAGCTTGGTTTCTGTATAAAGATTTTATGAACCACACTGGCTAACTCTGTGGGAGCAAAAGAAATCTAAATGTTGTAACTGAGATTCTAAAGTTTTTTATATTAAATGTTATATCAGCCTCCTAAAACCATCTGTTTTGAATACATTCTTTAGTGATGTCATAAAAACCAACATTTACATACATCTGCATATTCGGCCTATAGCACTTTAGCTTGGGCAGCTTCTTGAATGAAGCAAGGCCAGTCAGAGCAGAGGTAATTTGCATATATCATTCTTAAAGGCTCAGTAACAAAAACGGCATGTTGAATTCTAAGACATAAAGAGTAATTGGAAAATGGCCATGTAGAAATGAATTATGACTTTTCCTGGTACGTAAATCCATGTGAACATCATAAATGGACCTCAGGGAAAAAATGCAAGAAAATTGTAGCATATCCTCTGAAAAAGGGTGACAAAAATTTGTTTGTTGGAGCAATACCACTGGACAATGATTGCTTCCCTAAAAAGCTTTCACTGGAAAGTTTAAATAACCATTTTTGTAACTGAGATGTGCGAGAGTGAAGAGTCTTTATAAGGTTTGAAGAACCTTCACATTACATAAACACATAGGTCAAAGTAGAAATAAATATAATGATAGGGTCAATTAAGGCACTTTTCATAGTATAATACAGCAAAAGTCTTAGGTTGTCAGAGAAAATGATATGAAAGCTATATGGGCAAGAAGAATGGATTTGTTTAGAATAATTCTGATTTTTCTAAAGACAAGTGTTTTAATGGCAAGACACAGTTTTTGGGCGTTTTAATCGCCTTTCTTAGCTATATTGTCTGCCTCTGTGTGGCAAAGGAACTGTGCAAAATGACATTTACATATTGGACAGATACTTTTTCCATAATGACTTACAGTTTAATCACATTACAGATGTAAGCGAATGTAGTGTTTGGAGTCTTGCCCAAGGGCTCTTATTGGTGTAGCTGTCCTTGTTTATATTGGGATTAAACCCCAGTTGATTTGCATGGAGGAAAGCACTGTTACCCACTACATTAGACTACACTACACTGCACTACACTACACCAACTGCTGTTGTGCAAATAGCACAAGGCAAAATGCAGAAGTGTGCATATACAGTAACACACTACAGATCAGTGGTGCAGGCTGGTCAGCGTTTTTCCTACGATCCCAAACTTTCAGCGATAGTCCGCTTGCATGTGCTGGAACTCTTCGCTCAGGTACAGCTGCAGAAAAGTACATATTTCTAGTTGTCAGAGAAAACTTTTATCACTAGCAGGGGCACTTGAAGTTTGTTTGCATTTTGTTTTCCAGTACTCTTAACAACTTCAGAAGTCAGATCACAGGAGCCCATGATCAAAGCGCCTTTCGGTTAGTTCAGGAAACACAGGAGCTATACGCCACGCTTTGATACTCCGCATCAATATTTCAATTCAACAATCGCTTGACATGCACCCGCACTCCCTCAGACGAAAGACGAAAGGAGAGAGCAAGATGGAGGGGGCTACTGAAACTCCGTATTAAAGGACTAGAGTGTTTTTTTTCTTCTTTTTGCTGCACGGCAATGACTTCCTTCATGGCAATCCGCTATGAGTGTCATTTAAATACAGCTGCTCAGTCTTTTGGCCACAGTAAATTGGCTATGTAGAATGGAGAAGAAAACTAAATGATAAAATTCTTCAAACCCTTAAAGCCCTTTGCTTTCTGGCATCTGAAGGAATTTAGCTCAGTGTTAAGCTTTGAAGAGTACCTCAGCACTTTGAACCCGGACATATTGAGAAGACACTCTTTTTGAAGAGCAAGTATTAAAACTTGAAGGTTTTGCTGCATTGGGAGTGAGATAAGAATTCGATTCACTGTGTGTAAGTCTATTGTAAATGAGTTCAGAAGTGTTTGATGAGAACTCAACTGAGTTCTTAAAATTGATCCAAAACTAAAGAGTTTCTTAATGCACATTTGGATGCATCTTTGCTGAATTACATTACATATGTTAGTGTAGTGTCTACATACAGGAAAATGCAGTGAGACCCTTAGAAATAAAGAGTCCTGAATGGATGTACAAGTCTGGGAAAGATCTTTAATTGGTATAGAACCTTGCCATAATGTCAAGACTCGTTACATTTGCACATAGAAACAAATCATGTCCTTATGAGGACCCCTGCAAGTAAATTTGGAGGCTCCCCTAGACTGTGAAAATAACACATAAGAATTAAGCATTGTTTAGCTTTCTTCCATGTGTACAATCAATGGCTATTCATTTGTACAATGCTTGGTCACTGGATTATCCCATGTATATAAGCCCCTTTGGGCCTTGAGCTCTGAGCCCCCCAAAAGCCTGGGGACATCGGCCCCACTGTACTGGTCAGTAATCAATCCTTGCTTACATGTCTCACTTACAAAAGTGGTTCTTCAAAAGGTTCTTTAAAGTGGCTCTATGTTACAACTTCAAAGAATTCATTTTTAGCATCTTTATTTTTAAGAGTGTATAGACTATTATATACATATTTCTACTATTATATACATATTTCACCCATTAACGTAAATATATACATTAACTGTATTGGTACAATGTACAATATTACCAAAATTTGTGTAAACAGAGCCTGCAAACATACAGTCGGCGCTATTATGTGTAAAATGTTTATAAGTGTCCACATAATTGTCATTGTCTGTTACTGGCTTACTAAGAATTTCACCACTCATTCACTTCCCTTTCATATCATTCAAAATTAATGGTTGCTAATTGACTCTGGGAAATAAAAAATGGTTTATTTATGGACCATGTTTGCTAAACCCCATAAAAAGGCTTATTCCCTACAATAGCTGTCAGGCTAAAGCAACATAGTATGAATAATAAAGAAGCCATGGTGAAAACAAAAGGAAAGAACAATGTGATTATCAATCACAAAGCAGCTCCCAACAAACCAGCAGAAGTTTATGAACACACGAAAATAATTAGTCCAAACAGCTGACAGTGTCATTCCACAAGCATCAAGTTAATGTGGGTATTGTAGTGCACATGGACCCCTGCCAATTTCCTTAGAAAGCCTGAGTGATGGTTAGACTTGTGAGCATGTGTCATGTTGAGATGGCTGTTGTTCCAATTACATGTGAACTGAACCTCAGTTGGATTCAGTGCTGTATTCCTCAGCCTTAACTGGGTACTTCTTGTATTTCTCAACAGAAGACATCACTATTATTGAAAAATGTTGGTACTCCCTGTAGTCCTCAACAGAAAACCTCACCGTTATTGAATAATATCAGAAGAAATATAAACAGACAGACAAGTATAGAATAATACATAGAATACATAGAATAAGTATAAATGGAACAAGACCTTGTATTTCCATATTTAATGTTTTTAATTGTTCTTACACAATATGAAAATGCTCTTTATTCTGTGCCAAAATTGCATGATGATTGATCCAATAAAAATGGCCCAAAACAAGTCTGAAAAAAATTTCATTATATCAGCTTACGTTAACAGTTAAGAATGTTTTTCTTTCTTTCTCTTTCAAGTACCTATTTTGAAGATGATAGCTTTATTCCAACAGTGCCAATATATTCATGCAGCAGTAGTCCTTTTTTTTTTTTTTTTGCAATGACAGTGAACATATGACACATCAGGATAAATGCAAATAAATGCAAATCTGTGTTGTAATTAGTTAACCTCATAAATCCTAAGGGTCTGTATGTGGCCCACATTTCAGTTCCCCACTATAATGGATCCAGTAACTCATATTAATTTCATAGTAGTTAAGTAGTAAGGCCAGACTATTAAGTCTAAGTTTCAAGTTATGTCCCCAAGTAAAATGAAAGTGCTCCATATGAATATAAGTATTGTCCTAGAGATTGTGTCAAATGTGCATTTCCCGTGGCTTTGCTCCTTCCTACTGAGGTTTGAGGCCTGTTCATTTGCATGTGCTGCACATTTTTTCATAACAAGCCCAATAACCTTCTATTAAAAGGAAAAAAATCCATTCCATCAATCCATTGCTTGGAAAGGAATGCTATTGTGTTCTAGGCAATTTTGAACTGGTTTATTTGTTCTTTTGTTATTACAATTTCAACCATTGTAAAAGGCAGCTGGCATGCAAAGAAAAAAGTTCAAATAACATTTGAGTTATAAAGTTTTAATTGCAGGAATATGTTCAAAAGTGTTACACAAAGTATCAAAAGTCATGATTCTTAGTGCTGTAATATGGCGAAGAATTTAACACTTTAACTTTCTATGTTTTCAGTATTCTCAGTAATCCCTTGAAATGAACTATCACCAAAGTGACATTAAATCTTGCCTGCATTTCAAGAGATTTGTACTGATTAAAAAAGACAGAATAAAAAACTAAAACCTAAGCTGTAAAATTTATTATTTTTTCTCTGGTGTTCAGACAGTGATCAGTACTAAGTATTTTAAACATTTTGTCAAAGTATCATTTAATAGTGAGCATTGTGGTGCTTCGTTTGCTGTCTTTATTGGTTTTATGAATCTATGAGATAATCAGACAACATAAAAAAAACACTCCATGCTGCCATACTCTTGGCCTGTAAGGTACACACAGACATACATCAGCACACTTTAATAGTACCTTTCATTTGCAGTAAATATGTATGTACGTAGTGCCCTGTACATTTTTTTTTCACAACAATAATGATAATCTAAAATAAAAAGGCCCTGTTTTGCCCTGATACAATAACAAGGACACCTGCAGGCCCTAGGTGACATCCTACTCCCACTCCATTCAAATTATTTTTGTAAACAAGAAGGAAAATTTCAGTTTTACTTTCATTTTGATAAGGAAATACATGCTTAAATAAACACAAAGTCTAAAAGGAGGACTCACTGCACTTTTAGGTTATTTAATTGGTGGCCATGGCAAAAATTCGAATGTACAATACACAATCTTCCACAGTTTTGTTTGGAGTCCACATTTTGCTTCTTCAGTTTAGCACAGGAGCTATGATGCAAATTCACAGTACTAGCACTAAAGTTAATATCCACCCATTAATAAATACATCTGTAAAACGTCTCTCAGCCTACTCAAACCATTTCCAGCTCTACAATAAGATGGTACAGACTAGTCGATGTGGTTTAGGTGGGAAGTGACTGCATACATTTACTCAGAGTACTGAAATAACTTTTGGATAGATTTTGAGTATGGGTTTAGGCCACTGTACACACCTCTGACGGTCACCGAATTATCAGACCTGTGCAAATACATTATGATTTGGGAGAGCAGTGTTACAAATATCTAGTTATGGTGACTTTTTACCTCTTACAGTTTCTTACAAAAAATGTAATAGTAAACTTATAAAAAAGCAATCAAAGGCTAAATGACACCTGCATTAGCCTTTCATGACAACTGACATATACCTGTGTCAGAGGCCTGCTCTGCGGTGCCACTGCCCTACATTAATGATGAGCCAATGAGGCACTTGGTTTGTGTTTGCTGAGCTCCGTCAGCAGCTGTTGAGGCCTCCTCACTCAGCACAGCCCCTGTATGGAACGTACGGGGGGATGTCACCCCGCAGACAGCTGTGCACCGCTGTGTGGTGTGTAAGCAGTGGCGCTTTGAGGGTGCCACCGCGTGACAGGGAGGCGCTTTCATCTAATCCTCTTGGTGTAATCCGCACCTCCGTACCTCTAATTGACGACTACTCATCAAATACCTGCCTTTGGAAAATGAGAAACTTAAATATGTTTTTTTTCCCTCTCTCCTTCCCCTCACTCTTTGCTTGGTGTGCAATAAGAATTCTTAATGTCACAGATGGAGGGGGACGCACATTATGATGGAGGGGAGCGGCGGATCGAGTTTACTTTTTTTGATCTTCGCCTTTAATTGAGAGAGGAGGCAATAAAAAGGCCAAGCCTACTCCTGGTGTTCAATGGCAGATCATTTTTAATGCAATCATCTATAATACAGCATGCTGTGGAGCAAAGAGTGTTATGGACCATGGATGAAATAAGTTAGCTTGTTAAGACAGTTGGTTTTTCCAGTGGTTCAACACACCTGATTATACAGTATTCATGACTGAAACACATCCACTGTAAGAAATATTTTTTGAGAAGTGAAATCATATTAAATATGGACAATATAAGTAATATTTCTCATTTTGTGCAAGCAAGAATGGTGACTGGTGCAGGAACAAGACAGTTTTGTTAAAGAAAATCACTTAAAAGTTTTTTATTGCGGCGTATCTACAGTACATATCATTGAAATATAATCTAGCTGTCAGATCAACATGTCTTGCCCATAGAGTTTCTCATTTCCCGTAATGTTGTTCACCAGGCCACTAAGTACAAAGTCCTGCCAAAAAATATACAACATTTACAAATATACATTTTTTTATCTTAACCAGTGGTAGACAATGTCCATAGAGAGGGAATAAAGGTACGGCTGTCAAAATATGTCAAGAACATGCATGTACTCATTTGTATTTTTACTTTTTACTGTTCACTTTAAATTGTTACATTTACTTGCTTTTAAATGTAATACATTCATTGAAAAATCAAATTTACAGTTCTTTGACATACCCCAGATGTAACCCAGCAAAGATATTAAGGGTGTTCCAGCGTTGCTTCCTTAGTTTAGAACTGCAGCTATAAAGACAACATTGCTAACAAACACTAGAACAAAAGCAAAAGAAGCCACAAAGCAGTCATAAATTAGATAATTTTATCTTAAAATCACATTTCTTTTTCTTTTTCTTTTTCTTTTTTTTTTTTTTACAGAAACAGCACTATCTGTGTTACTCTTAGATTCAAGTCTTTCTTAACAACATTAACTCAAACTAAAGAAGTCGAATTTGGACTCCGAACTTTTCTTGGCTGATTGATTATTAAATTGCGGAAATTTAAGTATCAAAAGCAAAAGTATCACAATCTTTTACAGTCTTACAATCCAGCATTTCTTACCTTGTGTCTTCAGTTCATGAAATCCAAACCCCAAGTGTTTCCAATTATGTGATTTAAAAATACTTCTCACAACATTACAATATTCTGGGATTTTGAAGTTCATCAGAAGTGATTGGATATTCAGTATTTAGGGGGATTTAAATAAAGGGGCATCACGAGTGGTTCATTTGTGAAAGTGCATCTAGTTTTTACTTCACAATGTTGTTGAAATATTTTTGTAGATGTAGATTACACATAGAATATTTGACTATGAAATGGAATGGAGCGAAAGAAAAACTCTTAAAAAATCAAAATACTCAAAATACTACTCAACTACAGTGGTGAAATTTGTATTCTTTGTTCATGCCCTAACAAAAAATGCTGCAGTTTTCCATGACAGTACAGCAGTTTCCTTAAAACACCTGCATCAGATTAATTAAATTGCAGTAAAAGGCATGTTTTATACACCACATTACTAAAACATACTTCACTGAAATTGGATTATACTGCAACATCCTGGAGTAAAATTGCAGTCAAGGGTGCACTTAACCCAGATGTGTTAAATCCAAATAAAGTATTTTGTGATTAGCTTCTTGGCTAATGTGACTAACAAGGATGCTTACACCTCACCACCAGCATCATGCAAACTTCTTGCCTACACCATCACATACTTGCCTTGTCTTACACCAGGTTAAGCCATTTCCAGTGGACTTGCTTATGTGGTTTCAGCAGATAAGCTACTTCTATAAATGAAAACACTAAGAGCAACAATATTAAAATAAAAAAAAAATGTCCAGATTTGTTCATTTTTAAATATTACAGCATTATACAGCATCAGAAACTGCATAGGCAAGTCTATTTGAAATTACCCAACAAGCTGATCTGCAGTCTCCATGATATGAATTTGTGGGGTATCAGCTTCTATCACTTCTTAGCTACATTAGCCTTATAGCTCCAAAACTATAAGAAGCTAGTTTCAGGCACAGATGAGCTACAGTGGGGTTGGGGGTAGAAACTGTGTAAATTAAATTTTTTTTGCCCACACTCTCTTTTAACCTGAGGCACTGAACCCTGTTCATGTTAGCATGATGAGGAGCACTGATGTCACTTATTCCATCAGATCTTCAACGATCAACTATTCTGTTTCGCCACCGCAGAACAGAAGGTGGTGGTTGGCAAAACAAACGAACAAACAGAAAAGAGAAATTGAGTGATGAAAGAGCAAACAACACATGCTACATGCCCCACAACCATAACAGTCTCTAAGTAGGTTACACTTCTAGTAACCTAATTTCCTTGGTGTTCCTGTTCTCACCACAGCACTCCAGCCTGGTGCGGAACTTTCCAAAGAGAATGACCCTAGCCGTTCCATCCCACCCAGGCATGCTAAAATGATAGAATAAAGCCATATTCCTGCACATACAGCATGCCCCCCAAACACTTCATTATAAAGAAAGATGATATTTAGTCAATCTATTGATGTTGCCTAACTAATTGTAAAACGGGGGGACTCAAAAGCAGATGTTGCATTTCAAAGCACTTGTGAGCAAGGAGACAGGTTATGATTTATGCTAAGATGCGTGGCTTCAAAGAACTGAATGAGGCTTCTAAACAAATTGAACAAGTCAAGCGTTATTCACCCAGGACCGAGAGTGTGCCTGGTGCATGCAGATCAGAGGCGCGCGTCTGCCGCTTGTAATATCCCTCAATGGAAGAACAGGTCCTCTGGGAAGAGGCAGCAGATAGTGGTTAGCACTGAGTTCTGTGTGTGTGTGTGTGTGTGTGTGTGTGTGTGCGTGTGTAGGCATGAGAGCCTGGTGCCAACACCATCGCAACACCTGTGCACAGAATCAAACCCTACTCATGTCAGGAGCATGATCAGGCAGGCAGGGGAGGGGGGACGCACCTGGAGACTTGACACCTTTTCTTCACAGCACCATTCTTTGCCAGCCGATGGGGGGGATACACACAGTCTGTGTCAACAATCTGATGCAATATCAGTAAACACTGATAATTATTTATGAAGCGGTGGGGTACAGTACAGCGATCACTGTTTCGGGCGTTGTGGAATATGCCCATCGCTGTTGTCTCTTCGGTCTCATCGGCATGTACCTTATAAGCTGTGACAGCTCAGGTTGAGAGCCAACAGGTTTTGATGAAGTCGAAAAAGTGGAGCATATCCTAAAATGCTCCATAAAGTTTTGGAGATGCATTCTTAAAATGAAAGTGTTCAGTCTCACAAATCAAGCCTAGAAAGGTACCAGTGAGAACCAAAAAGAAGAAGAAGAAAAACCAACAGTGGTGGTGATTCAGACAACTCGGTGATTCACTTCATTATTTTTGTGCACTTGTATTATTTTTAGTGGATCTTTCAATCACCCAGGATGTTTTATGTGGGAACCAAAAATGGATACTCGGGGTGATACCATTTAACAGTGTTAACCAACCCTGGTCCCAGAGCCCTCTGTGCTCTGCAGTTTTTCATGCTCCTAGCACACCTGGTCCATCTCATCAAGTAATTAACAAGGCTTTCTTGCGCTGAAATGGGTGCAGAAGAGCAGGAAAAGACTAAAATGTGGAAGATGGGGGGTCTCTAGGACTGAGGTTAGGGACCACTCCCATAGAAGTACAGTTTTGAGATCCTCTAAAACCTTTCAATGGATGCCATTTCAAAGAACCGTTTTTGGAAATGAGATGTGCAAAGGACACTTTAAAAGTTTAGAAGAGGGTGTTATGTAGAACCAAAAGAGGTTCTTTGACTTAAGTATAGTGGAAGCCTTTATAGAACTATTTGAAAAGTTTTTTAAAGAGCCATATACACAATGTTCTACATTATATAGAGTAACCATGGAACTGTGCAACAAACCCTTTACATATTTGTTTTTTTGAGTCACAGTTCCATATATAACTATTACCTTCACCAGAGGACCCTTGAAGAACCAAATTTAAGGGTTTATATCATTGCATATGAAGTCCATTCATCCATCCATCCATCCATCCATCCATCCATCCATATCTGAAGAAAAATTGTTCTTCTGTGGCATCACACAGAAACGCTTTGTGGCACATCTGAACTGTAGAAACCTAATTTAAAGAAACATATTTCTTTTCAGTCAAATAGAACAGTCAGCATATTTAGATTTTGTTACTTTAATCTAAAATATGACTGCAATAAATGTTGACATATTTTGCCCCATGAACAGTATTTTATTTTGAAGCTGCTGCAGAAGAAAACTCTGTGATTTAGGCAAGGCTCTTGGTTTTAAAGTATCCAGACTCTTCTTACATTCTCTCCAACGATTCAAGCATGTAAAGTGACAGGCCACATGCACATCTCTCAAAATTATTTCCGTCTGTTTTCTCCCATTTGATGCAACCCAAATTGGTACTGAAGAAACGAATTGCTAAATTTTTAATTAACTTCATAACATCTGCACTTCAGCTTTGAGAGAGCAGGGAGATTTCCTTTTAACCTATTCCAGCACATTTGCACACCAAGGTAAAATCTTGATGCTGGCACTCTTACAGAAAGGAAGGAGGAAAAAAAAAAATTAAAAATGGAAATGAACCCGTACTTGTGTGTGCAGATCAAAGACGCAGAATTATTCAACTTTTTGCCATTGCTTGATCTTCGAAAATAAAAGAGAAGAAACTAGAGTACGTAGATGGATGGATCCGACTAAGTCAGATGCCATCTTGTTGTTTGTTGTGAGGCTTTAGCCTACGTGTCTATTTTTACATTTCGTCCCAGAGAAAGATGCAGGTTTTACAAAAAAGACTATTTGACCGCGCAAGTGTTACCACCCCCACCACCACCACCCCATACCCCCCACTGCAATGCTGCATTCACTATCTGAGATGGTCAATATGTTTGTGCCATTAATACAGACAATTATAAATTCCATTACAATTTTTGTTAAGACGTCCCATAAGATTCATTTATAATAGATAGTATTGTGTTGTAGAGTATATTAATCTTATTTATTATATAGGTTTTTTTAAATGTGTGTGTAATTTAATATATA
>JBBPCZ010000142.1:29000135-29016398 GCA_037974445.1 Brycinus macrolepidotus | reverse complement strand
GAGAGAGGTCGTTTTTGTGTTGGTTTGTCTTGTATATATATATATATATACACACACACACACACACACACACACACACACACACACACACATCTATACTTTTTTACATTTTTTTGGCATAATTATTTTTTTAAATGACATCCTAAAGCAGATAATCTGACAACAAATGCTACGCTGTAAACTTTAAACATTGTGTATAAAAAAATCTACAAACTGATTTTAACTTATACTATACAAATTCTGAAGTTTAGGATCAAAACTTTATATTTCTAAGTACCATTTGCTAGAAACATGCTATTTCCGCTTACTTTCTGTAAACTGTATTATAAAACTGGTTATAACCTTAAATTATTTGAGTTAAAATATTATTCAGTTCAAAAAAAAGTAAATGCAATCATAATGCTGTAGTAAAGTATTAATAGTATATTTTATTCTCCAATAACTTCTTGTTGTTGCCAACACACTCAAGTTGGTTAAAACATTATTTTGTAGTCTACATTAAAGCATTTAAATATGCATTGTTTATGATGTCATGGCATATATGAAATAACTAGCCAACACTATTAAAAAAGTTATTTTGAACACTAGTGCGTATCATTCAGAGCCCCACTGCCTCAGTGGGCTACCACTCAAGCCTGTACACATAAATAAATGGTGAGGAAGATAATCTTGGTTATAAGTATGTGATGTGTTATCAAATTAGCATGAAGAATACGAGGTCACATCAGGGCAAGGTCAAAAACAGAATATCTGCATTCCGCAGGCAGACACACTTTGGGGCTGGTGGTCTTCTCTGGCCTTCAGAGTCAGCTATAGAATGGACAGTCATTGCGTGAAGAGATAAAATGAAAGCTAATGAACTGTGGAGGAAATCATTCATCTTGAGAGCCTATAAAAATGGATGGAGAGACACACTTGATGGAACAGGAAGGGAGAGGTGCTGGGGATGGAGACAGAGGGAGAAGTAGAGCATGAGTCTCTGAGACGAGGTCAGAACCAAAGGACATAGCATGGTTGGTCAGCAGCAGGAGCCCATAAAAAAGATTAAGAACAATGAGAGGAACTACAGTATTAAAAAATCTCTATGACCCCTCCCAAACAGAGAAGAATAGAGTGATGAAGCAAACAGAGACTCTTGACCCAGGGGACCAGGATGCACACTAAGCGTGGAGTGGACAAGGGAGCTAGTGAGATATTTTTGAAATCAAATGAATGTTTATGCAACAAGGAGAGTGATAAGACACAAAGGCATGGAGACACCAATAATTAACTTTGCCCTCTTTGCACAACCTCCATGCCTTTAAGTACATAAACACACACATTTGCACCCCCACATTCAACTCAGGGCAACAACATTTTCCTCACTCGGTGCACGGAAGGTTTACGACTGCCAGGATATATCATGAATATACCATGAAGGATTGTCAGAAATGCCACTGGGGTTACATGCAGTAAATTGGCTGCCCCAGACCTGTCAAATCTATGGAGACAGACATCTAGATTAGATTGTATATACACACCAGCTGAAGCGAATCAGGCTGTCAGTCTGTTGTTTATATTGTCTTTGTTCAAGTTTTAGTAACTCATAGTGGAGTGCTTAGGTCTCGTCTTGCTTGCGGGGGTTAACGCTCCATATCCTCTTCCATTCAGCGCATTGTTCCTTTTACCGCTGATTAATATCTTGTTTAAACAGCCACCAGACGCAGCGCGCCATCAGCGTGTCCATAAATTCTCCAGAGCTGATCAACACAATGGCTGCATTCTTGAACACAGGCCTTTGCATATCACAGCATCTCTGTACCTCTGGAGACCAGGAGATTCAAGGAATATAGGATCAAAACAAAGACATCATGTCAAGGAACCATGGCTCCGTTGATGAAAAATGAACCCGAAATAGATATGGTTCACAGTTTTGGAATATATTCAACGCTACAAGATTCTGTAATAGTCCCCTGTTGACTTGTGCAATGTTGCCCACACTGACAAAATAGGTCATACAGTCAAGAAGTGTTGTGATGTGGTGGAGTGAGGATGAGCTCATTGGTAATGAAGCATGTTCTATAGCGGTCACCGAAAGTCACGAAATCCATCTCATGTGTGTCCTTCGGAGGTTTAATGACTTTTTGGCATTACCTAAGGCTGAACTTGCAGGGTGGATGAGTCATTTCATCTTGTGTAAATCCAATGTTTATTGGATTTTTTTCATGCTCAGCAATCTGGCAGTCCCATTTTAAGACTAGAAAAGACTGTTTGTCACTCTTTCTTTATACTTAAAGATTCTGCACAAATGCATCTAATACATGATAAAAAATATTCTGAGCATAAATTCATATGAATGTGTAGTTACATTTGGGCTTAAATATATATTGTTTTTATTAACTACTATTGCTTTACTTACCTTTGTTCAACTTATCTTAACTGATCTTAAATATTCTATATTAATTTTACGGTTATGTTTATGACTTACTTTTATTTTTTAATTTATTTTTTACATTGTATTTTGTTATGCTGACATGTGAGGCCCGTAGCCTTTGGAATTTTAGGAAATCTGTAAACCATTATGAGTAATAATGAACTGACAATTTGCTTATGTGATAACATGACCCAAAGTGGAATTTTGCAAATCTAATGCATGCAACTTGTGGAGTTGCTAATATTTATCTAAAGGCAGTTGATGAGTCTTTTGCAGTCTTTACTTTGATTTTGATGTAACATTTTAATATCTGCAGAATCAAAAAAGTGAATATTAAGAGTGTGATATCCTAGCCATATGACAACCAGCCCAGTCTCCGCCATACTTCAGTCTGTACAGTATCTGATAACAGAGTAGAATTTGATGTAGGGCAAATCAGGTATTAGGACTTGGATGGATGTTGATGGATATGCATCTCAGGAACTGTCAAATAAATAAAATGCTACAATGTAGGTACAAAAAATAATATAAAACATCCAAGATATTTATTTGAACTGTAAATTCTGAATAGTCATAATTAGGAGGTTCTGGTTCATACGAAATTCACACTGTGAAACAGTATGATTTCAATATATCAAACAGTCCCAGCAGTTCGCCCTGAAGGATAGCAGACGTGATGGCAGGCATGACTGCTTCAGGTCAAACTTAACTGCATAATAATTATAATAATAATATTTAGGAGGAGTTCATTCACAAGGCCTAATGTTGGGCTATGACCAAAACAAGCCTTTCATTCACATTGAGTCACTCTTTGTTTCGTACTGGGCTGGACTGTGTGTAGATTTGTATCTCAGGCTGCCTTGTGGACATTGTTTAGAGGTAGATTATACAGGCCACTAGATTTGATGCCAAGCTGGAACTGTAGTGAACTCCATCACGTTCACACTCAGGCTCAGATGCAGAGGGGAAAACTGTATTGGTTTATCAACTTCCTTTGATTTGTCTGATGTTAACACTCTTGGAGACTAATGCTCCATAGAAACCATCCAAATATCCTTAATAAATATCCTTCATCCTTAATTAAATGAAAAACAAAATGTTCAAAAACGAAAAGCTACTGTTATATACTTATACATACACACAAATTTCTATATTTATAACATTTGTATAATGTTATTTTTATATTATACTGTTGTGTTGTATAGCTTTTACTCTATTGGTTATGCTGTTGTGTTGTATATATATATATACATCCAATAGGTTCAGCTCAACAAATAAATAAATTTGCAGAAAAATGTCATATTTAAGGTGCCATGCCCTCCCATGGGGCTGAAAGGTTGTGCTATGGGGGCCATGGAGAAATCATCAACCATCCAGTGCTACAGAGTATCGTGTCTCTTATATAAGAAGATCAGTGAAAGTTAGCAAAATGGACACTTTTCTGGAGGATTCTGGAATTCTGGAGGATTCTGGAGGAGTCTGTTTCTGAGTAAAGGGAAATGTGTTACACATTTGTCTGTCTTAATCTACCATCTGAAACAGTCTGGAGATTAGGATGAAAAATGCTTTAATAAGATGCACTCTGAAGGTGGAAAATCAGGGAAACACATGACATTAGATCCTACACGTCAAGCTGCAGTTTGATCAGTGAGGTAAAGCCAACATATATGATTACATCTTCCAAGCCTGCCTTTGGATCTGAACAGCATATTGTAAAAGCAGACAGCAATCTATCCCCACAGGAAATGACCAACTCCAACCATGGCTAAACACACGCGGTTTGCGGTTACACCTTTACCCTGTAAACAATGGCACTTTGATCTCAGTGTGGGTCCTGCACAGAGGTATACATTGTACACTTCTTCCCCTTTGACTTTGCCACACAGCCAAGAGGGATGGGTCACTGAAAAGTTAAGGGCTCTGAAGATGGGGAGGGTTGTCTGTGTGTGTGTGTGTGTGTGGGGGGGGGGGGGGTGTATATGTGTGAGTGAGTGTGTGTGTGTGTGTTCTGTAACCCCTTCCCCAGTAGGACCCAGAGGACTGTTCCTCTCCATCAGCACTGAGGCTGGACAAGTACACCTTTATGGGGTCTATGCCAAACTAGGATGTAAAAAAGCCTCCACAAAGTGGTTCTTCTCAGTTACAGGGGGAAAAAAAACTTTCTGTAAATTGGCTCCAAGCACCTAACAGGAAAATACAATGGTTCCTGATGTCGAACCTCTGACAGCTATAAATGAGCTGCCAGGTAGCCCACCCTGAGTGTCCTGGAGGCTTTCACTGTGGTTGTCCAGTCATTCCAAGAGGAGCTGTTGTTTTGTACTGAGGACAGGATGAGCGCCTCTGTGGCTGTGTACAGGAATATATACACAGAGGACCGTTTCAGGCAGACCTACGGTACAGAGACGAAGCAGAGTGGGAAGGCTCGCCTCAGAGAGATCCTCTCCAAACCTTGCAGGTGCTCCCGGGACTCCTGCCTCCACCTGTTGAAGGAACGGGTGCCCATTTTCAGCTGGCTGCCAAAATACAGACTCAGGAAATGGATTTTAGGAGATACTGTGGCAGGGTTAACTGTCGGTATACTGCACATTCCCCAGGGTAAGACAATTTGGCTTACTTTACTTCCTTTTACTTTTTACGTTATTAAAAATCTCATTCCTTCGTCCACCAAGAAGGGGCTGCAGTATAGTAGCTTAGCCTCCAGACACACACAGTGATGGCACTAACACTGCTGACACCCCTGTTTGCACGCACTGTAGGGTAGCCTCTGTTGTTGTTTCTGAATTTTTAATTTTCTGAGTATTCCAACTGATAAAACTTTATTTTATAATTGACATTCAAATATGTGTGAGGAACCTACTTTTTTTCTCAGTTTCATTTTAGTCCATTCAAATTGTGTTAATAGTTTTTTTTCTGTTTAATTTCACTTCAGAGCTTTAGCATTGTATTTTTGACCAAGAGTGCTTAAAAAAGAACAGAACTTCTGTGCTGAAAGTTGCTTGGTGTACTGAGAGGAAGATATTTTTTACCTCATTTTTTTGGTCAAATTGTTTTCTGGAAAGGGAATTTTGCCTCTAGGTTTCATTATATATGAAAAAACAGACTTTTGTTTTTAAAAAAAGAGTTAAGACTGTCCTCTGCTCTGGTGATTAACCTGTAAAACTTTAGCCGTTTACTCTTATTCTTATTATTTCCTGAGGTGCTGTTGTAGGGAATCTGTCTTATATATCTTACTTATCTTATGTATTTTTGAATTTTACTGTCCAGCTTTCGTGTTTTACACAGAAACACAATTCATGAGACACACAATTAAGTCAATAGAGGGTGTGATCAAATGTGTTGACAAGACAATACTAATGGCAGTTCTGTTATGTATGAAACATTTTGCTGCTTAGTTTTATTACTTGAACAATAAACATTGTGGTTCATTTGTCTTTAGTACTCAGAGTGTATTTTTATGTTTTCAAAAACCAAGAATCTTTTATTGTTCCTACCTTTCGCGCTAAACGCACCCCTAGTATGTTCTGTTTTCAACATTTGACACAATTCAGCACGTCTTCTGCCCATGACATTATCCTAATATATTCCAATCACAGTAGTAACAGTAACAGTGATATTTCTTCTGTGTCAGGAATGGCTTTTGCTTTATTGACATCAGTGGCTCCAATTTATGGCCTTTACACGTCGTTCTTCCCTGTGGTGCTCTACATGCTTTTTGGGACAGGGCGCCATGTCTCCACAGGTAACACTGGCTCCCTGCATTAGCAGGAGTCATGGGTCTTCTCATATATTTTTTTATATTTGTATAGACATTCTACCTAGGCTTCATTCATTTACCAGGGAGAATGGATCCATTTCACTGTTTTTAAACATTTTTAATGAGTGTAGTGTTTTCAGACTGGTGTAATCTACAACAGTGATTTCAGCATATGGCCCCATGTGCACCAGAATTTTACATTTTATTGTAATTTTTATATGTCAAAATCTGTAGTTTTCTAGCTAGTTTTCTGCAAATTGCTGTGAAATTAGTGAACTAAACTGCACTATGTATTGGGAAATTACAGTAACTGCACAAAGTAAGAGCTAAATGGGAATTTTACTTTTTTTTTTTTTTTTTTTAATTTTTGCATAACTCAGTAGTAGATATTTCAAAAAGCATTCATTGTGGATGGTTTCTTGTATTTGTAATAATGAAATGTAATAACCTTTTGTGATGTAGGTTTCAGAAGCATTCAACACAGGTATCTGGTTCCTGTCATCACCCCTGTGAAAAATTCTGACTCAATAATTTTCTCTAAAATTTCTCTAACATCAGACCGCTCTGAGTGACTTTGTTTATATCTTAATCATGTAATTATACAGAAGTTAGTGGTATTCCTCCTTAATGTTAAAGTAACAAGAGGTTATAGTTAAAGTAACAGGGTGCTTCTATGAGCACTGGATAACTCCAGCATCCCCCATAACCCTGTTTAGGATGAGTGTCTCAGATGACGGATGGAGTGGATGGATGGATGAGGTGTATTACGTTTTCAGTAGATATGTAATTTAAGTGGATGAGATTACAACTCTTACTAGGACCAGTTAACTGTAAAGTTGCACAGTTTTTTCTGTATGTACTGTTAATTTTGTGAATCTGTGAACGTAATACACCTATTTAGCCAGTTATTAACTTAATTTTTGGTAAATATTTTACAGCCATTAATCTTCTTGTCTTTATGAGTACTTGTTCATTTCTAAACCTGCACAGGTACTTTTGCTGTGGTGAGTCTAATGACTGGCTCAGTGGTCGAACAGCTGGTGCCCACTCCTCCTGCTCTAAACTCCAGTAGCCCAGAGGCTGCAGAGCTGGAAGCCCAGAGGATTGGGGTGGCTTCAGCCATAGCATTCCTTTCAGGAGTGATGATGGTAAAGAAACAGCTCCACATGTTGCACAAGCAGTATGAAAACATATATCTTTTGTGTGCTGTCTGTGTTATAGGCTGAGCTTGACTGCGGTGGGCCCAGAATTGTGTTGTTCCATAATAACGACAGTCTGTCGACTGTGTTTATGGCTTCCGTCCCCAGCTCTGCATGTTTGGTCTGCAGTTGGGCTTCCTCTCCACATACCTATCTGAGCCCATTGTGAAGGCCTTCACCAGTGCGGCTGCCTTTCATGTGACTATATCACAACTGCAGAACATGCTGGGATTACGGCTTCCTCGCTACACAGGCACCTTCTCTCTCTTCAAGGTTGGACGCCTCTGTGTCTAAGGACGTTATTGCGCAGAACATAATATTACATAGATGACATGAGGACTGTAAGTAGGATAGAGCTGAATAATGTATGTAATGTATGTCTTCTCAATCGTGCATCGCAGACGCTGGCCTCAGTGATGGAGAACCTGCCACACACTAACCTGGCTGAGCTGCTGATCTCGCTGCTCTGCCTGGCTGTACTCATTCCGATTAAAGAAGTGAACACACGTTTTCGACAGCGCCTGCGCACTCCCGTTCCTGTGGAGATTCTCACAGTAAGCGGTCCCTCAGATGAACTTTGAAATACACTTACAAACATAAGAATGGCAAAAAATGTTTTTTTGGAGCAATGCCACTAAAGAATGTCCTTTGGTTCCCTAAAGAACATTCTTTAAATGGTTCTTTAACTCCAAGTCCAAATCTGGTGACCATGCTCTGCTCGTTTTTGTGTTTTCTCTAATCTCAGGCTTGATCCAGTTTATTAGTTAATCAGCTGAATCAGGCATAGTTTGTGTAGGGTCGCCAGGACCGGGATTAGGATCTGGTTTTTAAATGAACCAATTTTGTAAACTAGATGTGGGGCTAAGGAACCTTTTTTGCTGGTTTAAGAACCTCAGTATAACGTAAGGAGTTTTCCTGGTGCTGTATGTCTAATTCAAGAACCATTTAAAAACCTTTATTTTTAAGAATGTAGTTTCACAGGAGGAAAAAATGGTATACGTCAGTGCTCTGTTGTGACATTTGAGGTAATGACCTTGTTCATGTTCTTTCTGGCTGCAGGTGATAATTGCCACAGGAGTTGCTTATGCCTCTTCACTGGATTCCACATATGATGTACAGATAGTGGGTCATATTCCAGCGGGGTAACTATTATTTCAACATTGCACTTGAACAGTTAAATCATTTCTGAAAGTAATTTACAACATTGCTGATAAGTCATTGGCAGTTTACATTGTTTTAATGTAATGCTTTGGCATGGGATTTGTTTTGCAGATTCCCTCAGCCCCGGCTGCCTGCTTTGCAGACAGTGCCAGATATAGCTGGTGACACAGTTGCGATCACGTTTGTAAGCTATGCTGTGTCTGTGTCACTAGCAATGATATATGCTGATAAGCATGGCTATTCTATTCACCCTAATCAGGTAAAGCTATTCTCAAACACCTGATTAACATGAGTAAAATCAATAGAATAGTATGTGATATAAGTTCACTGGACTTCGCAGGTATTATTTTGTTACCTGTCCCCTTGTCTTAATAACAGCATCAGTCCTGCTATGCAAGGATTATACCTTTTGGTCTCTTTGGTCTCTTTTGGTCCGTTTTAGTCTCTCTTTGAGAAACTGGGTGCACATTTCAGCTGGAGCTTGTGTATGTCTGTTTTGCCATTTCATCAGTCATAGTGTCCAGTGTTCCATCATGTCTATTCAACCAGTCACATACTCCATGCACCCTACTAGTGTAATCTTTACTCAGAAGGATTGGTGCTGTCATTAAAGGAATATTTCTGTAAAAGACCTAATATAAATTATTTTCCACTTACCATAGATGTAGTCACTCAGCAAAGAAATGTCAGGAGTACAAAAGTTTGCTTTTTTAATTTAGAACTGGCACTAACATTGCTAACAAACACTAAAAGTCCATACACACCCAGATCTGTTCTACAAATGCATCTCCACACTTGTTAATGTGATTTAGGGCACAGGATGACTTATGTTAGCTATGAAAATGAACAAAAGTCCACCGTGTAGCCATATGCTGCAGTGCAGAGTCTGTTTTCATAATAAACCTCAGGGGTTAGAATGCAGATCTAGAATAAGGCTTTGTGTCAACAACTGTCATAAATACAGAGGAATCCTAGTCTTCTTTATGACTGCTTTGTGAATACAAGCCCTGCTGTTGTCTAAAAGGAATGTCTGTAGTGGTTTTGCTCATTGTCAGTAGCTCATATTTTGTCCTAAACTACATCAACATTATCTGCAGAGCCTAAACATAGAGCTGAAAGTGAGTTAAGAGACGTTTTGGTGAAGTATTTTTATGGACACTTTGGGTTCTATTGCTGGCTTGTAGTATGTGGAGGTGACTTCTAGCAGCACTAGCAGCGTAGCTCCAGTGCAAAACTTAAGAGCTAAAATTTGCACACTCAACATGTCTTGGCGGATTGACAACATCTAGGGAAAGTAGAAAATTGTGCAAATTAGAAGGGGACCCAAAACCAAGTATTAGAGAAGAAATTATGTAACTGTCTAGTATTTTCTCTGCGGACTGTATTATATTACGGCAATTTATTTGCAGTGTGACTGGCTAAGAGATATTCTATGGGTGCCAGTGTCTCAATATCACTCCACTACTCATTTAGTGGAACTGTTTTTACTCATAGATTGTAAATAAACTAATACATTTTTGTACCTCCATTGTCTCAAAAGCTAAAAATATCATTAATGAGACTGTGATATAATCACAATAATAGCTACTATAACAAAGGTTGTTATTACCCACGGCGTGCTGACTTACAGGCTTCAGCCTCTGGCCTATAACTGCAGATGTGTATGCCAACATTTCAGGCATTACCTTCTTGTTGCCTAATTATAACCAAAAACAAGAAAACTGCTTAGTTTGCATTTTTGTTGTGTATTGCAGGAGCTGCTGGCCCATGGGATTTCCAACACAGTGTCTTCTCTCTTTACTTGCTTTCCCAGTTCTGCTACACTGGCTACCACTAATATTCTGGAGAGTGCTGGGGGATACACACAGGTACCTTATAAGACCTCATTCACTGCAATCATATCATAATTACACCATGCTTGATATTTCCAAGTTTTTTTTACCTTCACACTTTTTAATTGCTAAAAGGATTAGTTTTATGAGCAAGAGGGGCAAATTGTAATGTTATGTATGGTCCAAAGTATCTGCATAATTCCCACAAATGCCATGTTTATATCAGCCTTAAATGGCAGGTGCCATACTCAGTAACACTAACCACACTGAACGGCCTTGTCTTAGCTGGTTTTGTTTTGTTGTGAGGTCATTTCTAACAGGCCTACTTTCCCTGGAGGAACCAATTATAGAAGGACTTTCCCTCTGCAGTTATTACTGTACCTATTATTACCTATCCACATTGCAGATTTACACTGGATGAAAGAATCAAACCTGGGTGGAAGTCACTTTTGTGACAGCTGTAGTACTTTACCAGATAATACTAATCCATATTGGTTTGTTTAATCTGCTAGCTTTCTGGCCTGTTCACAAGTCTGGTGGTGCTGGTGGTGCTACTTCTCATTGGTCCGCTATTCTACTTCTTACCCAAGGTGAGGTCAATGATGCAAGTCAGTGTGAGCACTATTGCAATATCAGTAGATATACTGAATTTTTCTTTCTCTTTGTATAGGCTGTCCTTGCATGTATAAATGTGACAAGCTTAAGGCAAATGTTCCTCCAGTTCCAGGACCTCCCAGATATGTGGAGGGTTAGCAGGATTGACTTTGTAAGTATTGCACCATCAGTGTGCAGCCTTAAATTGAATATTCTAGAAAAACCAAAAAAAACATATTTTATATATTTTTCCAGTACATTAAAAATAGAAATTGTGCACTAAAATGACCAGAAAAATGTGATATTTAAGTTTGCTCCTTGTAGAGGACATGTTAACCTATTTTCACTTTGAAAATCAACAAAACGTGTTATTTCACCAGAGGTGTTCAGTGTTCTGTGTACGACTGTATATGATGTGTATTTGAAATCTTGACATGACATGTGTACAGATGGTGTGGTTGGTGACCTGGCTGTCCGTGGTGGTCCTCAATGTAGATTTGGGTCTGGCCATTGGAGTGGTTTTCTCCATGATGACGGTCATTTGCCGCACGCAGAGGTAGTGCGGTTTATAAATGTTGCTTAGGAATGACTGCACTATTGCTGTTTCTTAAGAAAGACCTTTTGGTCACTTAGCAAATCAGGCTGTACTATTCACAAATGAGTTGTTATCCCTCTAGGCATCAGAGGATGATAGAACAAGCTCTCCAACTGGAGCAGCCCCATTGAAAGCAAATATCGAGCGCATACAGTAATATAATTGCCCGTGTAAATAGAGACTGAAACTGCCTAATTAGATTTGTGCATTTATCAGCTTCAATAATCATGTTTACTATATCCTCTAATTAATTCTTCCCAAAGCTCTGGGGCAGTATGGAAAACAAAAGTGAACTGTGAAGTATCCCTTACAAAACCCCTTGTTCCAAAACAACATCTCTCTTCAGGAGGATATATCAGTTTCCCATAAGGTTCCCCATAAGGAGAGGGTAAATAAAGGTGAGACATGAACCTTTAACAAACTCTTTTTCTGCAGGGCTGGCTGCTCAGTACTTGGCAGGGCATCCAACACAGAGATCTACCGGCCCATTGACAACCATAATAAGGTGGTACTACGTCAAAAAATAACACTAGTGATTAGTTTGTTCTTTTTAGACTTTCATTACAGTTATACTCTATACATTGTGTGCTAAATGGATTATATAAATTTATAGAAATTTGAAGAATCATAGTCCTAGTTTTAATAGGGCTGAGCAATATGTAATGTGTTTATCTTACTCCAATTTTAGCCTTGACAAACATATAATTTTTGCTGAAAACAATGCAGGCTTGTCTTTAACCATGTAACATGAAGGGTTTCCCAGTGTGTTTTATTTATTGTATGGTATTTCACAGTCACATGCACATGCAGTGTGAAGCAGCATTATGGTCTAAAGTCTTAGTAATTAGCAGTGTTAAATTTCGGCTCATTTATGCCCATCCCTTTTGTGCTCCAGTGTTATGAAGTCCCTGGAGTGAAGATTCTGACCTACAATGGGCCTATCTACTATGGAAACCGTAGTTTCTTTAAGGCAGATGTGAATCAGCTGCTGGGCCTCACTCCTGAGCGAATCCGGAGCCGGGAGAAGGCCAGGAAAACCCTGGAAAAGAGAGAGAGAGAAGCCATCAATACTGTGGTCAGATGTCAATCAGTGTACTCATTTAAATTACTGTGCACACAATTACATACAAACATCTCTCACCTTATTATTCTTCTGATTCTCAGGAAAGAGGAGTAGCAAACACGTCATTTTCCTCAGAGAATGAGTTTTTCAAATCAGGTGACTAATTCTCAGACTCATGTGAGGAATGTCTAGTCATAAATGTCCCTGCAGTCTCTGGAGATTGTTTTGAAATTCAATATTAAATATTTGAAAATAAAAATTAGTGGCATTTGTCTTTGTCACTGCAGAAATGGCAGAGAATGAAGTCCAGGCAGTACTAATCGATTGCAGTAGTGTTGTTTTTGTGGATATTGCCGGAGCCAAGCTATTCATACAGGTAAGCTGAGTCAGCTTAGCTGGTTTTGATTATTGCCCTTTGTCAACTGCTGAACATAAATATTGCCTGTTATAGATGTGCATTGAATGTCAGAAGATGGGAGTGCGGATATACTTGGCAAACTGCAATGGTAAGTTTTCAGTGTAAAAACGTTTCAAATAGGAGTCTTCATTTCATCTGTTCAAAATACTAACGTGAAATTTGAAGTATTAAGTATGAAATTTCTTAACTTCTCACTTCTCACAGAATGAAGTGTTTCATTATAAAGAGATCTTTTGTTTCTACAGAGAGTGTGCTGAAGATTCTCACATCAAGTGGCCTGATGAACTACATGAATCCACAGCACATCTTTGTCACAGTTCATGATGCTGTTGTCTACATTCAGCAGCAGAGGGTATAGAGACCTGATTGTTCTGTGTTTCCTTCTTTACAGTTTTTTTCTTATACTGAGCAAAACTGAGTGATCCTGCCAGATGTTAGAAGGATGCATCAGTGTTTTTCAAGCTAATCTCAATCTTTATTGTGACAAACTACCATGGACAATAACTTCGATGTGTTAATCTTACCTGGCTAAAAACATTGGTTCGAATCTTACCAATGTTTGAAATTTTATAGCATCTGGTACAGGACAAGACAGACAGACCAAAGCTGTTCTTATGAAGTTTTGTCCAACTTTCCAACATGAAGCATTTACTGAAGCAACTGCCCAATGGTTATTATAAGTGTATTTTGAGACAATGAGTTTTCATTTCTAGGTACAGGGAATGTGTTGTCCACGCTGACTGAACGTATTCTATAGATGCAGCAGAGAGATATTAGGTTGGAAAATGCTGGAATAATCCTTTAGCTCTGCAGGATGGGATGAAATTTTCTATGGTGTGTGAAATAGAACTTGAGTGTATTTTAAAGCAGGTTTAAAGCAACTAACATTGTTTCCCTTTTTGGTCCACAGGAGAAGCCTTCAGAAAACACAATGATTTGGGTGTGAATGGCTAAATCTTTATTAAATGGAATGAAACCAGACTTCTTGGGTTGGAAACAGTCTAACA
The DNA here is from genome assembly GCA_037974445.1 of Brycinus macrolepidotus. Taxonomy (NCBI): domain Eukaryota; kingdom Metazoa; phylum Chordata; class Actinopteri; order Characiformes; family Alestidae; genus Brycinus; species Brycinus macrolepidotus. The sequence continues at coordinate 29,002,362 of JBBPCZ010000142.1, read as the reverse complement.
CAACGTCCAAAGCAGTTTAGATTTCGAAAGTCTTCGGAAGGCCGCTATCATTTCAGATACTTCCACCCTATATATGCGGTGTATTGAGTACACTGCTGCCATTGAACATATTCTATAGCTGGTTTGTTTACATTCCAGTGCTTGATAGAGAGCCATGCATTCTTGCTCATGGAAGATTGTGGCATGATGTATTCAGTGCTTTAAGTCACTTTGATCATTGTGGGAACCAATGAAGTTAAGGTTTGCACTACTGCCCCAAGTCTGTATGAAGTGCGCACACACACACACACACACACAAACACACACAATTTCTTGTAAAAGACAGCGACTGTATATACCCTGCTTTACAGAAAAAACATGCACAGGCATACGTGTGCACACAAATATGACCTTATGGTTTGTTTGATTTTTTTCCGTTTTCATATTTAGGCTTATTAATTCTGTTGTCTTCTTATTATTTGAATGCTGGAAAAATCATGACCATTCTTTAGAAGTATTTATTTATTTCAGTTTCCTAATATTCTTTGTAATAGATTATAAATGGTTATAATCAAGAAAGATGCACTGAATGGCCAAAATGTATTTTGATGAAAAGATGTTCTTCACTGTCAATGTTCGTTTTCTTACAACTGGATGGACTACAAAAACAATATTCATAATTTACTATCAGTGTAGTTAAATTGCACATAGTCATAAAAGTGATCATCAGAAACAGTGCCTTAATTATTAATATTTTAATGTTCTGTTATTTCTTGGTGTAAATTAAGTGAGTGATAGTGGTCATTCGGTCATACGTGAACACACCACAGCCCACAGTGTGAACAGCACAAAATTCTTCCTCTGCCTTTAACCCATTCACCAAGTGAAGCAGCGGGCAGCCAGGAACACGGCGCCCGGGCAGCAGTGTGTGGGAACGGTGTGGGGATGTTTTGAAATGCCGTATTTTGCAATAAACTTTATTTGTCCCACTTTGTAATAAGCTTTTGTTCATCCACAGACAACTTAAGCTTGTGTTAAATCTGCAGTCTTTGATCTGTTTGTCAAACTGTAGAAATATTTTACCATCAGACAGATCTTACTGCAAGTTTTCTATATTACTATGCAGTGGTGTTTTACAGGACCCATATCATGGAAAACAAAGTTTTCCTTACTTTTTTAAGACAGACTGTGTATATGAACATGCTTATAGCTCAAAAACATCATTTACTCTCCAGTGCATGCAGCCATTTACACTTGACAATCCACTTCATTAGATACACCTACCTTTTATCTATAATCGCCCATTTTATCAGCTTGACTGACCGTTTGGATGCATTTTGTAGTTTACAATTACAGATTGTAGTCCCTCTGTCTCTCATCATCATTTGTTAGCCTCCTTTAACCCTTTCATTATGATCAGGACCACCAGTGAGCAGGCATTATTTGTGAGGTGGGTCATTCTCTAATTAGTCGTGACACTGACATGGTATTGGAATGTCTGTGTGTGTGTGTGTGTGCTGTTTTTAAACACTGTCCACTTACTGTCCACTTTATTAGATACGCTCAACCTGTTGGTCCTCTCTGCAGATGCTATTGATGATAGTTTGTGCTGGTCATCCTCTAATTCTTCAAGCATCAGTGTCTGGCCACAGGACAGGTATTCTGGGGTGGTTTGAGTATTCTCAGCGGTGACACTGAGGTGTTTCAAAACTCCAGCAGCACTGTTGTGTGGGATCCCTGTCAGGTGTTGAAGCGCTGTGTGAGGATCCTGGCCATTCATCCGTAGGGTGAAGGAGGCTAACAAATCACACATAAAAACAGATGGACTACAGTCTGTAGTTATAAACTGCAAAGAGCACAGTGGGTGTAAATACAAGGTAGGTATATCTAATGAAGTGGCTTGTCTGTGTATGTACATTACTCTGCAGAAACTGAGTTGTAATTTACTGCTTTATAAGGTCACAAAAAAGCAATAAACTTAATAAACAATTTTGAATAAGTCACAATGCAGGGTCGGCAATCAGAGCAGAGATCATTTATATATGTCAGTTTTGTTTAAGGGGATTAAGAGAGGCACTTATTCAGAAACTTTGAACTTTGTCAGATATATAGATGCGTATATATACATATAAATATACATATATGACGGAGAGCGTGTGTGTGTGTGGGGTGTAATTGAAGGGGAGTGCCGTGCGTAAGGCATAATTAAACGATCGCAAGTTGTGTTATGCGTGAGACTTGAGAGCCC
>JBBPCZ010000142.1:28965553-28995900 GCA_037974445.1 Brycinus macrolepidotus | reverse complement strand
TTGGTATAATAAATCTATCTATAAGTCACACAGCTGAGTGAAAAACTATTGACATAGGTGGTAGTTTGGAATAAGTTTGAAAGTTTGAAAATCAGTAGTAATGCATACTTATATGGTAGGTGTTGGTAAAGTGGCCAATTATTGTGGAATTTCATTGAGAGTAGTATGATATATGACAGTAAAGTGTGACAGGAAAAACACTGATGGTTTTGAAACTTTTGAGAGTACCCTGCATAGCAAAGAAGACAAACAAATGGATCTTTGACAGATGCAAGCCTCACTTTTTACTTGAAGCCCAGAAAGACAGATAATCTTATTTTGAATGAGAAGGTCTGATTAATTTGAATGATAGTTATGTGTTTATGTAATGTTTAAAAGTGTTTATGTAATGTAACACCCATCGTATAGACTGTGTTAAGCGTTGGTGTCTTACTGTCGTCCTCCTCTTTCACAGGGTCCTCAGTGCTGCTCTGATCTCGCTGTGTCATTCCATTATGTGGACCCTGAGCTGATGTATACTCTAGAGTACTACACCTACCATCTGCGACCTTATGGCTACCAGCACCGCTACCTGCCTCCGGAGCCATCCATCCTCAACACTGCAGCCCAGACTGAGAGGACAGTGATGGCCACTGTGAAAATGTCTCAGCCAGTAGCAGAGGAACCAAACGCATCCAACAGCCAGGCTATGCCTGAGTTAGATGGACATACAGAAACACACACAGTAGCAAAGGCAACCCCAGAGAGGGAGCCAGCAGAAAACAGCACTGCTCCAATTCAGGGGAGTCAAAGGTAGCCTGGAAGTGTCTGATTTGTTTGGGCTGTACGTGGGCGGCAGGGAATGTACGCATGGACAATGTATTGAAAACAGCACTGGCAGAGGGATGTTAGCCATCTAGTAGCATTGTCATAATAGCCATTGTCTGTCTGACAATGAGTTTATATTACATTCTTCCTGAAGTTCATTCACCTCCTATTTTATATTTCTTACTCAGGTGGTCCAGGGAGAGCAAAGCTACTCATGAAATACTGTGTACATGGTGATGCTCATTGTAGCTGGATATACTGCATCCTCTTACACATGATTTACAAAAAAGACATATTTTTGTACTGAGAAACCGCAAGCAGAGGAAACTGACCATACATTCTGTGAACAAAATGTTTTCTGAGTAAAAGAAATCTCACTGACCAGCAAATTCCTGTGGCTGTTTTATCAGAAACACTTTCTGTATGGGTAAACTTTGCAGGTGTACAGTTACAGTCATAACAGCATCACTATTCACTGCTTAGGATGGTTCACCCCTCAGAAAATACTGTCATTCTGTTCCAGTGATAGATAAAACCTCCAAACATGCACCAATATGGAAGGTATACAAGTTAAAATGGCCAATGATGTTTTTTCTGTTTTGAACACCCATGTATCGTAAGAAATGTATTTCCCCCTTTGTAAAATGGAAACAAACACTTTCTGACCCATTTTTCATATTTACCTTTCAATCGAAATTTGTTCAGTCAAGAGTTTTTATTGTTTTGGGGTATTAGAAGTACTTTATTAAAGACCAGATTCTCTTGGGTCAGTATACGCCATTATATTAGGGAAATGAATGTGTGTCCCCTCAGTGCTGTTGGTGGCAGGCTGTCTCTTCAGTTTTTGTACTGTTTATTTATCTGAAGAAAGATCAAATAAAATGCATTAAAAATTGATGGATTGTAATTGGCAGAAAAATGATTAAACTCAATCTGTATTCATTTTTCACTGTAAACTCAAGCTCAGTAATTCTGCACATCAGTGTAAGTTAAAGGTTCACAAAGTCATTTTTTTCTTCTCAATGTCATGGGTTGAATGGTTACAGGCTTGCCCTGCTGTAGGCTTCACGTTTATTGTGATCACTGTAGAAACAAAACATACCTCTCCAGGTTTTGCCTTGAGCCTTTATGTTTCCTTCATATAGTATTTACATTATTGATTATAAAGGCTTTTCTACTTTATAGACCTTAAACATTCATTCTGACAGCAGGAATAGGCTGTACAGACATAGGTAATGGAATAAACAGGTTGAGTGCTTTTAAACTGGTGCAGCAAATTAGAATGAAAGGACACTTGCCAGTAGCCAGCAACACGGTACACATTGATGCTCTACGCAGTGGTCCATGTGTATTATAGACTGAATATGAAGCAATAGAGTGACGACAATTAAAGGTCAAATAATATTTTTATTTACAAAAATCATGTTTTTTGTGTTTTTACATTGGAAAGCAAAAGTAACCAGTAAATAAATATACTCAAATTCAGAGGGTATCTCAGGAGATGTATGTCTACTGGTATATACAATCTCATTTGCAGCTGCAGGTAACAAATCATAAATCATCTTTCTTTGATGAATTTCATTTGAATGTTTATTTCAATTAAATGGGTTCTGCTCTTTTTTGTGCACCAAATTGTGGCATGAGAAGAAGTTGCTGTGAGAACAATACAGACGGTCCAAGGAGCGCGGAGTAATGGATCTGCCTACAACCCACGACGAAATCTGAAAGAGAACAGGCTCATCAGTCTCCTCATAGAAGAGTGCAGTTCACCCCAGATGAGGATTTTCTGGCACGTTCCTATAAATGTGTCTATAAATCACATCACATGAATTTCATCTGTTTTTCAGTGCTGTGGTCAGTCATTATAGAGCAACAGCAACAGTTTTAGTGAATACAATAAAAAGATACATCTTGAATTTAGTTACATACTCATTTGGACATATAGGTAAACAGTCTAAGTAAAAATAAAAAAATCTTTAAACTTAAAAAATGCTTAATTTTTCTTCCATTAAAAGGCTCTTTATGCAACCCAAATGTCATTCTTCTAAAGCACTGTCTTGGTCCTAGAGGCTGCCTTCCTCTACACATTTCCCTGCTCTTCAGCCCAAGAAAGGTTTGTTAAATTAGTTGATCACATGGATCAAATGAGTTGATGGACCTGTAAAACACTAAAATACCCAACGCAGGGGTCTCTCCAGGACCAGGAATGGAAAACACTCTATTTGTACAAAAAAAACCTCTATTTGTAAGCTTGGATATAAAGGTGAAAGTGAAGGATTCCAGAAGCACTAACCTCAGCCTGCACTTGTTAAAGAACAAGCCTCTGGTCTCTGGCTGCTCTCTCCTCCATGGACGGCCAGTGTCTGTCAATGAAAGCATAGTACATCTGAGTGGAACTGACGCTGCGTCAGTGTACAAAGTGCTGTCAAAAGCAACCCTAAAACAAATCCTGACACGTGTCCACTCAGGCATGCTCCCTGACAGGCATGAGATCATTCTGATTGATCACCCCAAGAGTTCATTTGGGAGAAACAAGATTCTGTCAGCATACAAATGCAGAGCTCTATCAGATTGTGTATGATTGTGCTCCATGAAAAAGGGTATGCATTCAGTTTAGGCCTATACTGTAAAAAGTTACCATAAAAGCACAGTCAAATTACAGTAGTATTGTGAATCATAGCTCTTTAAAGCAGGGGTGTTGGGGCCGTCAGGAACAGCATTTCCTCAAGCCCATCTTCACCTGCTCGGATGCTTCTGTGGTTGAAATGTTGGTCTGGATTGATTTTCTCATTGTCCACCATTAACAATGTAAGATGCCTCATTAAAAATAAATTGCTGCTTTGCTATGTGTGGACGTTTGGATTAAATAAGAGGTTTTATCAATAATTTCAGGACAGTCATTGAAAGCTAAGAAAACTGAGAAAGTACCTGCTTACACTATAAACATGATGGCAAATGGCTGGAATCAATGCTGCCAGTATTTTACTGTATTTATTGAAGATCACAATGTCATATTCAGAATACAGTATGGACACAGTCAAAAGTATGGTCAACAGTTGAAAATCCTGTTTGCTGTCATTTTACAGGACATTTTTACAGTGTCTATTAAAAAACTGTCATTTGCTGTAATTTTAAATGTTCAAGTGTGTACATTTTCAATGATAATTACACTGGCGTAATTCAGACTTTCAATATATTTGCATTTAAGAAGAATGAATTAAGTACATTTAACTACGACCCTCACCATCATCGCTGCTCCGTCGACCCATGAGCCCCACGAAGATGTCATGCATTTCTCCTGCAAAGGCACACATACACTGTTGGGGCATTTCAAAGAGAAATGTGCAGAGATGAACTGAGAAAGGGGAGAGTGCTCTTACTTTTGCGTGGGGACGGCAGCTCGTCCGCGTCTGTGAGGGAATAAGAGCAGGAGCCGGTGAGACACAGCGGAGGGGTGGAAACACTGTAGATAATAAAGAGAGAACTAACTCACCTGCGCTCCTCCGCCCCATCAAACCCACAAAACTGTCGTAGTCGATGTCATTATACCGCTTGAGGAAGTTACGCGTCGAGAGACGAAAACCGGGATCCTCCTGTGCACGAAAAAAAAACTGGGTTTAATGACACGATACTCCAAACTTATGCAAAAAAGCCTCAGAGAAAACCAGGCTGGAAAACCGTGGATCACGTGACAAATTTAAAGCATACAGAGGGGTTTCAAATGTACATGTCATGTGATTATTATTGTGTGGGGGGGAAATAAAGTAATGTATTTTTTTCTCTTTTTTTCTGTGTTGCTCAAGTTTTTTTAATGGGGGGGGTTGTTTTCAGGTCAATTAAAAAACAATGAATCAATGAATGAATGAATGAATGAATAAATATAGCAAAAATACTCACGTCTGAGACGGCTCTGTGCGTCTGCTCTTCTCCTTCTTGGCAGCTTGACTGACCGAATCGAGCTTCCAGCACAAGAACCAGGATCGCGAAAAGTAAAGCTCGATACATCCTTGCAGGTGGTCTGGAGGTGGAGGGCTGAGGGGAGTGGTTGGTGGGGGATGGGGGGGAGGGACATGCTGTAAGTGAACTGCAGGAAAGACTGGATAAAGGACAGACACTGAACCGCTCCTCAGAAAAAAAAAACCCAGTCTAAACTTAACATCCACCAACAGCCGTGCGTAAAGCATGCGGATGGAACCAAATTATAGCAAAAAAGAGAGAAGGAGAATCCATCATAAACTCTTTGATGCGTCATGGATTGCCCGTTGCCCGTTTGTTTTCATGCAAGTAAAATAAATCTGCTGTTTCAGACGTGCAACTTTAAACCATTTAAATTCTTATTGCCATTTGCCATTTGCAGCGAAAAACTTTTTTTGCGCGTCAGGATTTAGCAGTGGTGGATGAGACTTGGTGAATGGCATGCAGCTCCAGACTGCTCAGTGCATTAAAAAAGTTCACTTCACGTCTAGGAGCCCTTTTTTAAACAGGTAAGAGCTTACCTGGCCTGGTGAATTTTGCTCCTCGCAGGTAAGAGTGGTGAGAGTCGAGCCGTGCTGGATGGAGTGTCAGAGCAGAGAGAGACAGGGGTTTTCTCCCCTCGGATGGTTAAATGACAGACACATGTGCGTAAGTCCAATCAGACGATGCTCTGTAGGTGTGGTTTCAGGTTATGGAGCCCCCACATCTGAGATGGCCACGCAAATGAGGATCCTGACATCATGGGCGCGAGACTTTCCTTAAAAGGAGAAAAGCACGGCGCATGCTTTGGAGCCCCTGTCGTCACTCAAAGATGGTCAGTATTTGGCAACAAATTGTCTAAAACAATTTAAGTGATGTAGAAGTGAGACATTAATTCCTCCTACAGAACTGCAGTGACAATGAGAACAACACACACACACACACACAAACACACTGCTCTGCAAACCTTTTAGACATCGGAAGAAATGAGACGAAAGCCAGTTATCTAAGCAGTAGGCCTTGTTTTGTTCAATAAGACACTTAACTTTCATTAGAATAAATAATAAATGTAGAAAACATATACAATATGACTGTATATTGCAAATGATTTGGTGTGTGTGCGTGTTACAGTGTCACTATTTCCAAATCTCTCCCTGAGAAACCACTATTTATCATCCATACCTGCTTCAACTGGCTTCAGGAACCAAACCTGTGTCCTTCTGACTGTATCCTTCTAACCAGCATATTCTTCTCTTACAAAAAACTAAAAATACTGTTGCTTACTGTATTAATGTTTGTATTTGATCCAATGTTTGCAAAAATATTTGAACTGCCAAGATAATTGTTTTAAGCCCTTTATCCTTAGACTACCTCAGACTTTTGCTCAGTACTTTATTTATATAACTAATTAAATCTAGTCTCTATAAGAGACTGAATTTGATCAGCAAGACTCCAGTAGAGTAGAGTAGTGACCAGAGGACTGGCCAATGATTTAATAAAATAAATAAACCAATAAAACTGAGTAACTCAGTGATTTGAGTTTATTGGTTTGAGTCCAGTTGGGAAATATTGGGAATATGGAACACAGAAATGAGGTACCAGTATTTAATCTGTACTACAGTATCATTCAGTTTCCTTTTACATTTTAGGAGAATACTTTTAGAATGCTTACCCACTAAGTAAAAACAAAACAAAACACAATCTTTAAAGAAAATGATCGGGGCTTGTTTGTGAGCTAGTTTTAGTAAGGTAGACATACATTCTCATTTTCCCAGACATGATCTCTTTTTGGGACCTAAGAAGACGTCCAGCTGATTTTTAAAAAATGTCTGGAATGTAGCTTTGATTTCACACTGGATTGAAGTTGTGAAGACTAGACTGATAAACCAGCGTGCTGAATAAGTTATCACAGTGATCTGAGCTCTTCTGAGGCAAGAAGCTGGATATTTTCCACTTGACCTGAAACCTACTCAACTTGAGTGGTGGACACCTTCATGAATGATAAGTTTAGAATAGGCCTAAAAGCTGTTCCAAGGTCTATAATATCCAAATAAAAATCTGCGTTCAATTCTGTTTTAGCTCATTTACATTTGCGACAACTCACAAAACAGAAAAGACATGAGTGTATATTTACTAGTATTTACTAAAAGGTGTTCCACTTTTGTCTGGTTCATGGGATGACCAATACTCCTGCAGGAGGAATTGTGGCACCAATGGTGACCTAAAAGTATTAATGAGAGAAAAACTGTTAAGAATTTCAGAAATTAATTGAAATTTTAAGTACTTTTTTCATAAAATATATTAACAGAAGAATTACATGAGGCCAAAAAAAAAACAAAAAAACAACCAGTAACAGTGAGGAACAGTGTGAATCATCAAAATTACAACAGCATAGTTTTTCCTCATGTGTCATATCAAGATGTTTTCTCAATGTATTTTGGATATGTTACTTTTTATTTATTGTAATGGAATACTGAATACACTACTGAATAGATAAAAGACAATATATTCAGAATCAATCCCTCAATACTTCTATAGAGCATTCTGCCCAGCTCCGACTGTGACTTTTGGAAACAAACTTGTTTACCCATGTGGACAACTCCAGTAGTTGTATGCAGCTGGATAGTAAAAGTCAAGCAATAATAATTGTTATTTACAAATGGGACCCTTGATTGTGCATGCTTTAAATAAAATCATAATTTGCTGGTTGGAAATATTTGATTACTAAAAACATCATCAAGGAATTATAAGGAAATAATTATTAAACACACATTTTTTTTGCTGTTGGTTTGTGAGTTTACTTTCTTTCTTTCTTTCTTTCTTTCTTTCTTGAGCGGTTACTTTTCTTAAACTAGAGACTTCAGCACCATGGACAGCACCAAAGCTGCTTGAACCATTACTTTTAGTATTTGACTTTAAAAAGACACAGGCTTCATATACAAATATGTTATATCAAACATATATAACAATATATTCTAATTATATTGTGAAAGATATTGATGAGAAATTAATATTTGATTACCTCAGCATTAGTGGTGGTATTATCTACTGTTTAACAACCACAAGGACAGAAAAGGCTTTTTTTTTTGGAGGTGTTGTACCAAAACAAAACTCAGTGAAGACCTGAATAAGCCCATATTTAAGTTTAAATGTGATTTTATTTTGCAGTATCTACAGCATTGCATAAGAGAGGTCATGACACTGAAATGTCATCTTTGAAATGTCATCTTTGTTGACTTGATCTATTTGAACTCATCTCTCTGTGCTAAGTAAGGCCTTATTGTCCTTTTTTCCACCTGACTGTCTAATAGACAGAGCCATTGGCGAGAATGTAATTGCTCAAGGAAGCAATTACGTAGATAGCAGTTGCCGCAGCATCTCACAGCCTACATGGATACCTTAAGATGAGCATCCAACTGGCTGGTGAAACAGACAGATGATTAGTGGGGACATTAGTTGCCACCCACACTGAACATGCTGCTTTTAAAGACCATGACTGAAAGTAACTCAGTAACATCATATCACCATCCTCCTTCTCCTCATCATCATCAACATCATTATCATCATCAGAGTCAATATCATTATCATGTCGTCGACATAATCAGAATCATCATTATTGTAATCATCATCATCTGAGTCAGTTCTGCCTTCAGAGTCAATACCATCATCATCATCATCATCATCATCATCATCACATCATCATCATCCTTAGAGTCAATACTATCCTAATCACCAGAATCAATAACATTGTCATCAACGTCATCAGCATCATCATCATCATCAACATCATTATCAACCACATTATTGTCATCAATATCATCATCATTATTACAAACATCATAAAATCATATTAAACCTTATAAAATAAACAATACATATAATGATTCAAATGTTTCTTAAAAATGCCTGGAACAATGGTTTATTATTTATCTATTAGAAAACATTCCAACGTGATTGTATAAGTAGTAGTAGCCTATATTTTTTGAAAACGCATGCATGTTCTCCATAAAATGATTGCTCTCTATTAAAAATATTGTAATTTAACCCAAATAACTTTGTATATTTACAGAAAAAAACACTTTTTCATTGCTCCTAGTCTTCATGAATGCTTTTGTTGTCTTTGACCAATTCTTTTTTCCTCTAAGGGTATAAAAATGAGGCTATGCACATACATGTAAAATGCTTTGTCATACATCTGATAAAACCAAAGAGCTGACAGTTCAAATGCGTCAGAAGGTTGTAGACCTGGACAGATTAGGAAATGTTATACAAAAATGTAGTTAGTTGAAATGATCAGGGTGATAATAAAAAACGGTTCAAAAGTGTGGAGGTTTGCCAAGAAGAAGAAGTATGAGCATACTGTCTCTACATACAGTGAGGAGGATGGTATAAAAGTCAAAGAGGAACCAAAAGGTCACAGTTTCAGAACTGCACAGTTCAGTTTAATCTCAAGGGAAGCTTGACTTCCATGACTTTAGTATGAGTGAGTCACATAAAGCAGCACCCGAACTCTGCAAAATGTCATTGGAACTACAAATAGAATCATTTGATGCGGTCAGATGATGCAAAAATTGTAATTCACGGTCATGCTCATAAACAGGATTGTCATGTTTGGCAAAAAAGCACTACATACTAAGAAAAGAACCTGATATCCACTGTCAAATATAGTCGATCATTGATGCTTTGAGTGTGATTTGCTGCTAAAGGTAAAGAGCTCTTGTAAAAATCAATCGCATAATGAATTCCTTTAAAAATACCAGGAGATTTTAGTCCAAAATCAAGCTGACAGTACATACCTTTATTATACAGGGTTAATTTGTGCTGGAATGTAAAATATGCTCATAGAAAACACTTTAGATAATATCTCTTTTTGAATAAGGGTATTTAAAACTGGATATCCCTAGTTTTACACCAAAATTTCTGTCCATTTGATGAAGTCAGTGCAACCAGAGCTTTGGTACCAGAGTGGTACTAGAGTCCACTATTGAGGAGAAAGCTAAGTGGCTGCTTGGAAAAGGACAAAGCACACTTCTTGTGGTGAAAAATGACTGTATATATACATTCAAAGGTCCCTTCGTAAGAGTATTTTTGTGGCTTCAGTTTTACAGATAAGTGACTATGACAGCCATTGTAAAAGCGTAACAGGCCATTTATTTAAAACAAAATCACTATGGTCCCTCACAGATTATGCTTGTTGATCCATCTTATATTCACCAAGACATGGAAATGCTTATATTTCTTTTTCCAAATGTCAGAAGAAGAAAATGACATGTCTAGTAACTCATTACGTGTCAAATGGAGGGCATATTTCATATCATTCCATAAAAACAACTCTGATACTTATGGACCTCCTTTTTAAAATGCAAGACATTCTCATGCAGCAGAGGAAGCCTCAGATCAACAGAGTAGATGATAAAACCATATTCGTAAGGTTTGATCAACAGAATTGGTTTTATAAGATTTGATCCATAGAGCATCCTGAGTGTACAGTCACAATATGTATTCAAATGGATAAAGAATCAGATGGGCAATAGATGCATCAACATTAGGGCTCTTCCCTTGAATAGTTTGAACTTTATACACCAGTAGTTAAAGCAGAACAGACAGAAACCTACAGCAGGCTGCAATTACAACCCACGAGGCTGTGAATTATAGATTATCTTGCTTTAATGCATTTAAATGGCAAACATCATCTGACTTTTCCCCTGTTCAGTACATTTGTTGCTAATGGAAAATGTAATTTTATGAAATATTTTATGTGAAGCTCAAATTTAAATCTCAGGCAAATCTTATCTATTGTAAACCTGTCCCTCCAAACAGTGTAGTGTACATCACTATTTATTTATTTTTTTCCTGAAGGTTATTTCAGTGTGACAAAACTAGAAATGGAGGTGTACCAAAGATAGCATGCTGCCAATATGGCCCACTATTTTCAAAATACACTTTTAAAAGTAAAGGTACCTAGGGTTCTTTAAAGCAGTTTCACTGAAGAGCCACATTTGATTCCAGGAAACTGCACACAATGTAAAAATTATATGTCGATAAAAAGGTTTTTAATTGAATTGTACATTAGAGCCAATTATCATTTAGGAATCTTTATTTTTTTAGTGCTGAATAAGATAAAAGGATATTTTCATTATTTCTTGGAGCTATGTGTGTGTGTTGTTTTGATCTTCCACGAAAAAGACCATATAAAGAATCGTAAAGGTATATGGACTGACACTGTGAAGAAGAAAAGAAGGACGTGGTAGATTTCACTAGGGAGGGTAAATAAATAAATACAGGGCAGCTTGATGTACTTGGCTGGCCATTCAGTATGTGAGGCTCCCCTTGATACTTCTAAAATTACTACCTATCATTCTCTTGTCCACCACTGGCAGCATCCATGTGGTTCAGACCGCTATAGGGTAGCATCAGCCTCATGAACTCACAACCTCTGCCTTCATGCTGTCTGAATTAAACCTTGCATCTCTATTTACAGACCAGTAAAAGTGAGAAAAAAGAGTTAAAATAAAATGTTGTTACCTTAACTTACCCTGTAAGTCAAGGTTTTTTTCCTTCTCAGCTTTTTTTGGAGATGAGATTTTGTTTTGACAGCGATGATAGACATTTGATGAGTGGAACCATTCCTCCTTTACTATTAGATGCAAAAAACATCCGAAGTAGAACTTTGAGGAGAACATTGATCTGGTTCAGAGTCAGTTACTCAGAGTCAATATTTGTAGTTTGAATTCATAGGATGTAAACTGTGGGTGGAGCAGCGGAGCAGTGTTTAGCCCTGTTGCCTCACAGTGAGAAGGTCCTGGGTTCAGTAAGGGTCCTTTGTGTTTGGTTTGCACATTCTCCTTGTGTCTGGGTGGGTTTCTACCAGGATCTCAGGTTTTCTCCCACAGTTCAAAGACAACCTTCAGCATCCTTCCCGCCCGTAACCTTGGTTAGGATAAACAGATTAGATAATGAATGAATGCAATGTTTACTGTAGTGTGTAACATTAATTTGGAAAACTCTTCACCAGTGATCATATGCAAGCAATACCTATAAAGACCTGTAAATACCTGATTTACAGAGACAAAACTGCAGAACAGTGTGGGAAAGCTCCATCCATTACCTTTGGGCTGAGTTGGAGTGGTGTTTGTGATCCAGAACTAATCCAAAATCAACACCTGACCTAATGTTCTTGTGGCTGAATGCAATCAAATTACTGTAATCAAAACTGCTGTAATCAAAATCTTACCGCTAACTCTAGTGTAAAGCTTTCTGAGAACAGTAGGGAATGTTACTGAAAAACATGTAGCAGAACTAATTGGGTGGGGGTGGGCGGCTTGAGTTCCCCATTGACACCCTTGATATCAGAAGAAACATTGGATAAGCAATTATCTGCACACTTTTAGACATACATTTATGACTAAGCATGTGTCTTTAACAACAAAGGTCAAACAGAGGTCCAAATGGTGTGTTTCCCCAAAGGGGAATAGACACATTACTATTCTGATGTTTTAGTAATGAGTACAAAGCCATATTTGTCTCTTCCGGCACTGCGTGGATCACAGTGGGTCGAAATGAGACTAGAGTCAGGGGTGACAGGGAGATCTAAAAGAAGCGGGGGCCGGAAAAATAAATTAATCACATTCTTTCATAATTAATGACTTCTTCTTTCCCTTAATCAAAGAACCACATCCTGGGGCTATCAATGAGGACCCATAGGAGAACGCCATAGGCTGTTTATTTAGAGCATGCTAGAGAGTGGGAGGTCCCCCACTACTGGGCCAGCGAGGCGAGGAACAGGTGATCGGTGCATGTGGGCACATAATAGCATCTGTCTTTACAATAGACTATATGTGCTACTTAAAAAGCATGTTTAATGAGAGGATTTCATAAAGTGGTGATCAAAAAACAAAAAAATGATGTACAAAAGATGTCTTTGCACCTTGGCTGCGGAAATGCTGCTGCTGGAATGGTAACTTTTTTCTTTGGAAAGTAAGAAAATGTTCTCAATTTTAGTGTAAGCTAATGGAACAAGAATTTATATGGAGGAGGACCATTTATATTTGTCAATTTTTCATGAAAATTGTTCAGAATGACATGGGTAACTGGCAGTTTTTTTTAGATTTTGAACTGACAGTGACAAGGATGTTATTAAAAAACAGTGTAGAGTAAAACATTAAAATTAACGCAATACTTAATTATTGTGAAGAATGAAATCTCACTTAATGTTTTCATTTGATTTTTATCAAGCCAGAGCTGCTTTCCTCTTAAAAGGAACAGCAGGTTCAGTCATGGTAGTAGATGTCTACCAATCACATGTGCACCTGCTGGCTTGCCTCTGTGAATGCCAGTCACTTGTATTTTCTCTCTGCAGATCTCACTGGTCAAGGTCAGTTTTTCAGCAAAGATTTTTTGGCTAAATCTAATTTTTCTGCACATTTTTGGAAACGTTTCCATTGTGAAGTGACTCCCACAGTCATACTCTAGTGCAGTGGAGTATTGAAATATGTGGCCTCTCAAAACTTGTGGCCATTAAGTTTGGTCACTGCTGTGGGGTTTAAATGACTAAGAGGTGTTTGCACCTTGCTAACTTCATTTGCTCAAAGATATTTTGTCCTCCACTGAGGGAGAGGGAAAGTGAATGAGATATGACACTTGATGAGATGGCGGCTGACATCTTAGATTGATGGTCACAGTACTTGGCTCAATAACAGTGGGGTGCTGCTAAGGGATCAGTGCGGCAGAAGACTCTGGCTGGGTCTGGGTGAAAGCATACAGACACATTCGAATGACCAGGGTCCTTAAGATTAAAGAGTAGTGAAGCCTGTGTGACTCACCTGTAAATTCAAGACTGAGTCATGGACAAAAGGGATGAAGACACAATCCAGGTGTGGTAAAATGTATTCATTGTTGGTCAGACTTGACTATTCATCAAACAGTCAACTATTCACTGTATACTGTGTGTATACACTGGGTTGAAATGACAGTAAAACCTATTTGACTACTATTTGACTAAACAGGATCATTTCTTCAGTGAGGAAAATATCAAACAATATTTTGCGAATAATTATACTTTCCTGGTTTGCCTTTGTTCATTTAAAAAACATGAACTGTAGACAAAATACAATGTTGTGTGTCACTTGAAAAAAACCCACACAAATAGCATTAGTGGATACTACAGAAAAAAAGTAAGTAGAACGTAGGACAGGGTCCTGTCATTTGTTTTGAGGTGAATGTTTCCAAACAGAATGAAGGTAAGATTTAAAATTGATGTGAATAAGATAAACAAAAGCAAAAAAGCAATATAAAAGACTTGTGATAAAAGTACAATTTTTTCACACTGATTAACTAAAGGCAGTAGAAAACAAGGCTGTTTATGCGTTTTTTATGTCATTCCATAAAATTCATGACGTAAAAAAAGCATTTTTAATATTATTTATACACTATTGGTGCACAGAAGCGTACCAGCATAAATATTACAAGCTATTCACAGTTTTAGATGCCAGGTTCTATGCAGAACTTCAAACATGAAGTAACTATGTTATGATGAATTTCCTCTAAATCACACTCTTGAATGCGCTATCTGAGCCACGACAAGCTATTCATGGTCTGAGTCATAGGGTGGTTCTTGCTTTGTTTTAATCACTAACCAGTTGTGGCATCTCATATTGACACACACCAGCTTATGTAACGTGTTCAGTTCAAGACCTGTTTTCACCTTAGAGAGTGCTTGGAATATAGATTGGCACTTCTTATTCCACTTGTTAATCATACTGCCAACTCTCAAACTACTGAATATGCTTTGGTTATGCATAGGCTTCTAATTAAATCACTCCTGTAGTTATTCATTAGGAATATGAGGCTGTGCTGCTGTTTGTTTACTTTTTTAGGATTGAAAAGTCTCGTAACAATTTAACTGATTTATTACAGCAACCACCCTTCACATAATCTTTCAATGTGGTTCCTGCAGGAGTATCAACAAATCCATGTTTTGCTGACAGTAAAAGTTATATTACATGGAACCTCTGACTTTTGATTTAATTACACCGTCTTTAATTAATCTGACACCTACTTATTGGTTTTAATCCTCATTTCTGAGGCTTTGCTCATGAAATCCTGCCCCATTTCCGTGAACAGCCTCATGTCTTTTTGTAAAACGTCTTATTGAGGTGGTGAGAATGGGAAACAACCTTGACTGCTAGACTGTAAGAAAAGGTGCTGGAAAACTGCAGAAAGCAGGCTGACCTCCAGGTCTGTGTGCTGATTATGTGTGTACAGGAGCAGCAGTGCAGAGGCAGGGAGCTGTTGCGCTCCTCACCCACTCCATCAGCGGCCACAGCGGAAGACCTCAAATCCCCTTTTACTGTGTGCTTGACTCGCGCGTAGACCCATGGCGGTTCAGACCTTTATCTATTGAGACATTACAATGCACAGTGATTGAAGGACAGGATAACACTCCTCTGGCCTTCCTGCTTCCTGCTATCCGCTTGCAGGCCTCATATTGGCTTTTACGGATTGCTAGAGTGAATGGTGAGCTAGTGACACACGCAAAGTCAGGGGCAACAGCCACCAAAAAGAGACACTGCACATGGGGAGGGGCATTTATCTTTCAGTTTGTGGAAAAAAAAACTTCTGTATTGAATTGCAATTAAAAATAAATTATTAAATAAAACAATACCATGATTATTGAAAGATCATAAAATTATTTACTGATTCTGAAATACGGATACACACTTGAGAACAAAGGTCCCTAATTCATTTTTAGCTTTGACAAAAGCTTATATATTATTTGCTTTAGTAGTTTTACACAATGTTGTTATTTTTTACACTTCAAAACAGTTCTCTTATACTCTCAGATTAAAAAAAGAGTTTTCTGAAGAATTGCCCATTGACAGGTTCTCTAGTGAGCCAAAAGTTCTATGCCATTGCTCCAAAAAAAAACAATGGTTAAAAAAATTGTGGTTCACTCTTAAAAAGAGGATTCTAAATGATTTTTGGCTTGGTCACATTTATGTTAAATGCAACCTCATTTCTCATTTGCAAACATGGTCTTTTAAGAACCGTCTATTTAAAAACCTTTTATACCATTTTAATTTTCAAGGATCCGTTACAAAAAAAAATGGAGTATATTCTTAAGAAAAGGTTCCTAAATGGTTTTTGACTTGGTCATATGGTTCTATGAAAAAATTAATTTATGTAGATCCCTTTACATTACATGCGATGTTTTTAAAATGTCCTTAAAACTTATCTTTTTTTTTTTACCTAAAAGGTTCACTGGAGAAACACCCTTTGAAAGATGAATGACCCAAAAGTGTTTTTTTCTGTAGCATCACTTGAAAGAACTTAGTCCTAAAGGGGCTTGGTTTTCTAGGAAATATTTGTATAGACCCTTCACATTATGCAGAATGTTCCTTGAATTTAAGGTTTTTCAAACTTCTCTCACTAAGAAAAAATATTTTATTTTAAAGATGCATCTATTGAAAAGTTTTTAGAGAGCCAAAAGTAGTTCTTCAGTACCACTGCACCAGAGCGCCAGCCTTGAGTCTCCTAACAAAAGGATCCTATGTATTCACAGGAAGTAGGTTATTAAAAGCCAGAGCAGGCGGATTGGATGTGAAGGCTGTCTCTGAGAACAGGCTTCAGCAGGACAGCGGGGGATCGATGGCCAGTGTGACCTGAGGGGAGGGGATGCAGTGTGTAAGGCGTGGGGACGTGTCAGACGAGCAGGGAAGCTCACTGAGCAGCATGGGGACTCTCGCGCTCTCTCAGTTCCATGCTGCTCGTCGCTCGCGGTAGCAACATGACAGGGCCAAAAATAAAGCCAATAAGAGGAAGCCTAGTCCTCCCCACTGTATGTGAAAACCTCACACACACTTTCCGCTAATTGGATTAATAGGCTGTGATGAGCTGAGGGACTTCACAAACACTCCACACTCTTTTGGGCTTCTGGACCTGGCTGGGTCAGGCTTCCTGGCCCTTTTTTTCTCTTACACCTTCTAAATAGTTCACTCGCTTCAAAACCTCCATGTCACTGTCATCTAAATGTTAATTTGGAACTGATAGCATCACCCTCATTTCCAAAGCTTAGGAACTCATAAGCCCCATGGTGCAGCAGCGATGTCTAAGAACCAGCCCAGAAAGGCAATTTTTTTGCTGTGATGCTGGGTGGTTATGTTGTTAAGACAACATTAAATGCTGTTATATCTCCAGTCTATTTCGTATTCCGCTCATTGCTGCTCATCATCTGCAGTGTTCCACACGACAGCAGGATGCAATCTGTGGACACCAGAGGCTATAAAACACCACTCCGACTCTTATTTAGCTCTTCAGAATGCTATCAGGAGACAGCTACAGCTCTTCTTCTAACATTGCCTATTCATGGTCTGTCATGCCGGGGCTGAACATAGTGCTGCGATATGGGCTTTTACTAATTTGCTGCTTGTCTTTTGAGGAGGTAATCAGTCTCATTCTGTCTTTGTCTTTTTCCAGGCTTGCCCTTTGATGTGAAAACCACTGTCCATGACATTTAGCCTCTGTTTATCATGATATTAGGTGCCGATTTTTTTACAGCAGTTAACAGGGATGGATTATAACGGCCACACCACTTTAGAGAATTTTCAGCTCCTAGAAATGATTTCCAGGAACTGTAAAAATACATCTATTATCTTTCTTTAATAGAATTAATTATTTTCAATTAATAATTATTTAGTTCTTATGTTTTATTTGAAAAAAAAAAACAGAATTGAATTTATGAAACTCCCGGTGGAAAAATATCTCTGAAGTGCCTAAGTTGTCATAGCTAAGAACGCTCTCTCTTATTGTTTAGGCCTTCTGGAACAGGACTGAAGGGCTAATGTGTCAGATTAACCAGTAACAGGATTAGAAAGCGATAGAAGAATCAACCAGTCATGTTTTGATTTGCATGAATTGAGTTACATGAATGAAAACAGACCTTCCAGACTGACTGTGAATATGAGCAGCAGCCTAGTCAGTGGGTTTCAGATGCCTCTAGCTCTTTCTAGCTCTAGCTCTAATAGTCACAGTTTGAGTGGCATAAAGTGATCAGCTAAATGTTTTTCACTGAATATGTCTCCAACAATAAGTATTTTTACTTCATTTTCTATTGACTTCATTTCCTCCACTTTAAACATAGCTCATGTTATATTCTATTTATCTGTTCCATAGGCTGAAATCTGAATTCAGCCATAACTGGCCATCCCCTTCATCCTATGGCGCTACTAATATAAGTATACCCATGGAAACATACTCAGGGGCCATACATTAATGTCATACAGTTGTTCACACTAATTAATGTACCTTAAAGAGAGAAGCTATTCTTACTATGCTTTACACATAAAACTTATGAAGCTCTTTAGGCTATGGATTTGTGTATGTGTAGTGTTGATTAAGGCGGAGACAGTGACAGTGATTGTCACCATAAACGGACTCTGTCCATTAAGCTAGGCTTCTCTTCTTCACAGGATCCAAACACTGACAGAAGTCCCAGAGGCTTACAAGTGCTCTAAAAATACACTAGGTCTTGAAGAAGGAGATGCTAGCACTATTCAGCACACTGTAATGCACACCAAGTACTCACTAATGTCTCATTGGAGTGGTAATAATGACCATGGAGAGCACACTTGAGATTTAAAAGAACATTTTTTATGACACATATCATTTGTTCATGCTGAAAGTTCTCTGCGCTCCTTGAAATATCTTAATGCTTTATAATGTCATAAACATGGCGGACATCAGGTGGATAGTTTCTGCATTCAGAAATAAAACATTCAGGTGTGTGTGTGTGTGTGTGAGTCTGTAAAAGAGTCTCTCATGAGAAGCAGAAATGTGTTTAAGAGTCGGTCTCAGCACTTACTCTTTAAGGGTCCTCCACAGGCTTGGATGAAATTCATTTATGGCCAGTGATGTGCTCTCTCTCCTTTTTTAAAAACAATGATCTACAACATGTTCTGCTCCCATTTTCACAGAAACTGCTACCACAGGTTTATTTGCCATAAACATTATCTCTTCATACGCTTTCTCCTTACTTCTTTACCTACCAGCTGTAAGCAAAGGAGTGGGATCTTGAGGTACTTGTGTGTGCAGCAGTACAGACACACACATGCATAATCAGGGGATCTTCAGCAGGTGGTGGATAGGTTAAAAGTTTGCCTTGGGAATTCTGTCACTTTGGTGGCTAGCTGGTAAAAGCACTGGTAAAAAAAAAAAAAACAGAAAAAAAACAGCCAGTGGTGACTGAGCACATGTTTATTCATACCTCCTTAATTGGCTTTATGCCAGAGACCCAATATTGGCCTCAGTTTAGCATCTCTTCATTTTATCATGCATACCAAAAGGGTTCTGGAGCAAATCACTGGTTCCCTAAAAAACTTTCTATGGATTGGGCTTTAAAGCCATAAAAGTAGTGTCTATGAATTACAGCCAGAAGGTCCTCAATTTAATTAATCAATTTTTAAATGATGGGACATCATGATGGAATTTATGCCACATTACATCCAAAAATAAAATAGCATATGACTTTCTGAAACAATAGTAAAATTTGACATTAGCCAACTAATCATTGGCTGACACCCGAATGAGATATGCGCAATATGCAAAACCTACAGTGTTACAATTCTTGAAACATTTAGGAATGCTTGAAAAAAATAAAAGTAAAGGCACCAAAAAAGTTACTGGATGCCATAGAAGAATTTTTGGTTTCCGTAGAAAAGACACATTTGGTTTCCTAAAAATCTTACAATGGATTGTTCTTTAATAAATGCATGCTCTTAAAAATAAAGATATGAAAAAGGATTCTGATGCCATAGAAAAACTATTTTGATTTCCTAAAATCCTTCAGTGGGTGGAGAATAATGAAGAATAATTTTTGTAAAAAGATGTGTGCGTGATATAATGTAAATGTTCTAAATCAATTCATATTATCCCTTAAACTTCCTTCTAAGCCAAGAACCATTTACTAAGCTTTATTTTTGAGTGTCTGCTACAATCCTTTAGTGGGAAACTCTCAGAACATACTGCAAATTATGGTTTAGATTACACACCTTAATCAACAGAAGTTTGTCTCCAATAGTTTTCTTGCTCCACAGATCGATCTGCAAAGATTGCCCACAGACAAAATCACACAGAAAAATCACAGAAAGTTTGCTCAGTTAGGAAATGATGTTTCATGAAGACTAAGGACAGATTTGAGATGCTCTTTTGAATGCGTCCTTGCTGATGGAGGTGCGGAGCTGTGTGCCTTTTTTACGTGGTTGAAATTTCTCTTCTTTCTATGAGTTCTGGAGGTCCTCCTGACCTCTCTGTGCAAGTGCTTTCCTCTGCATTCATCAGAAATGTTTAAGGGAAATTGCAACATGACAGAGATCAGGATGGGCCAAGCAATAGCAGAAAGAGAGATTGGAGAAGATTTAACTCTTGTGACTGCATTATGTGTTTGCTGATTGCAGTGGAGGGAGCAATCTTTACCTCATTAAGATTTTTTTCCCTGTTTCTCCCTTTCCCCTCGCTCTGTGTGAATTGTAATGGTGTAACTGCGTGCTATTTCACATCTACAGGATCTAAATATGCAGTGCATGATATACTGCATCTAACAACTGCATACTAATGTATGACTATGAATAACCGTACCTTAAGACCAGACTACACTTTGGGGTGGGCGGTGGAGGTAGGGCATCAGACCCTCAAATGAAGAATTTAATCTTATCCAAAAAAAAGTAAAGACTTGAGTTTGGGGTGGAAGTTTCTCAAAATTTCTAATAGTAAATCATTTTTATTTAAAACACTGTCTGTTAACTGTCCCAGAGACTCATTTGCCACACCAAATTACTCTTGGGTTGCTATTGTGGAGAGTTACTGCAATATATGATGCTTGTAATTAGCTAGGCAACTTATCTTACCTTGACACTGTTACCATGGTAACAAGAGGGGACAGTTTACCACTCTTGCTGTATCCTTTGAAGCTACATTTTGCAATCTGCTTTTGCCACTAGCAGTGAAATACGTTCTTTATTTTGTGCTATCTAAGAACTGTCTGGCTAGCACTTTCACTAAAATTCACAAAGAAAAACAAAAACAAAACTGAACTTGTGGGAAAGCTGAGAAAGAAACATCAATGAAATTGCCTAAAGCTCAAATATCTAACGACCAAGTGCTTTTTTAATGAAAACCTGGGGGTTTAATGTGTCTTAAAGAGGGATGAGAATATGCATCCACAGGTGCTGTGGCCAGACTCGTGCATAAGCAGTAGGCCTTCCGGCTCTATGACATTTGATGTATTACCGCAGCAACGCACTCTCTCTCCGGGGGCAAAGGCCACGGGTGTAAAGGTAATTTCAGAAGCAATAATCTAGCTCTGCCTTATTCATTGCTCCTGACATTTCTCTCTTTTGTTTCCTTTTTGGAGGACGACAAAAGAAATTGAAGTCTATTAGACACATTATTCATGTGGCTCTCTCCACTCCAGTTCCATTACACCCAAATGGGCATGATTATTGCTTCAGAGGCGTTTTGGAGATGGTGCTTAATGACATCTGATAAAGCACAAGTGAAGGCCCTTTCCAAAGCTTTACTTTTACATTCTCTCATTAAGCTTGTCTGGTAAAGCCAAGGTAAGAAGTAGCCATGGTGAGATTGCTCCAGAATAAGAGCTGCTCTTAAAAAGCAGGTTTTCCAACTGGTTAAGTCCCATGACTGCATCTTGCGGTTAAGCTTTCAAATCCATATAGTTCATGAACCAGAATTTAAGAACACTCCATTTTCTACATCATAATAATAATAAAATCTCATGTGTACAAATATGAAACTCTATTACCAAATGCAGTGAGAAATGAATTATTCAGATATTTGTTTCTTACCATACTTTCACTGAAAAAAGAAAAAGCACAGACACTTGGATCTTAAACTTGCACACAAGCATTGAGACAAATCAGAACTCTTATGCTCTCATATAATGTAGTCTGGTCAGACCAGACCTTATGGCAGTAATTCAGCTCATCAGCTCGTCACCATAAACACAGTGAAGTATGAAGGCAGGGGCTTCATGATATGTAGCTGCTTCTCTGCAAACAGTACTTGGGGCATTTCACATCATCAGAGGAAACATGAATGGGGTAAAGTACCAGGTCATATAAGAGAACAATTCAGTCTCAGCTGCCAAGAAACTGAATCCGGGCAGAAGGTGGACATTTCAACAAGACAATGGCCCAAACATACAGCCAAAATAAATCAAGACCAGTTTCAAAAATGAAAGTGAAGATGTTAACACAGGGTGGACTAACAGATTACATTTACTGCACTTTTTTTTTTTTATTCTTGAACAAAAATTAAAATTTGCAATTACATTTCCAGAATAAAAAAGTGCATTCCTCCAAATAAAAGTTTAAAACCCAGTGGGGGAGAAAGAGGAGGGATTATGAGCAAGTTTCATGTATTAGTCCCTCCATTGAAGGTGCATGGCCAAGCTAACCTCTTGACTTTAGTCTCTTTGAAAATGTATACAGCATTTTGCAAACTGCAAGTCTCCACACATTTCTTCGCCATGCATTTCCCAGCATTTTCCAACAAGATCTCAGTGGGGTTAAATCGGGCCTGAATGTCTTGTTGGAATATCTGTCATTTGCTGTGGTTTACTTAGAACACAAATGCAAAAGAAATTTTAAACAGAAGCATTTCCAAATGTAACATAATAGGCCACGAGTACGAATCTCATTAGTGCAATGTAGATAGAAAAAGAAGAAGGTTCTTGCAAATCTCTTGCAAATCATTTACAAATGTATGCGCAATAATGTGCAATGGGCACCTTTACTGCGTGCTATGACTGCACACAGCCATTTTGCCTGCTTTTCATTTTGAAAAGGTTTATGAAATCACACGTTTCTACAGCAATGTATTTAAGAGTTGAATAGACAATTTCAAAAATTTTGGATTGCAGATTGGACATAAAATATATTTTCCACAATAATGTTAATAGAATTGACATAGTCGGAAAACTTTTGATTCAATATGTTTTTTTAGGTTTAGACTTTTTTCTATAAATATATAAATTAATAACGAAGTACCACTGGACCTAACGCACCTTTACAACATAGGTAACTTTGGTGCTTTTAGCTGGCACGAGTTCAAGATGCCGTTCCCTTGATGTCTTTCAGTTGCTGGGTAACTCAGGAAAGGAACCAGTAAATGCACTCTATTACTTACACAGGGTTTGTTTGCATGTCAATGCACATTACACTTTTTATCTAGTAAAGCCTTTCAATACACTGAAACAATATACAGCAATAATGTCACGCTACCATGAAGTGATTTCAGTCTCTCCAATTCTGTAATGTATTAGATAAGCAGCTCAACATGTCGGCACAATGCGAGGGTCTCATTAAACTGTCTATGCAAACAGACAGAAACAGATGTACTCTCAATCTGTTTCCATTTACCTCATTAACCGCGTTAAATTATCAATTAGTCACGTACTAGTGGGTGGACATGGCCTCAGCACCATGTCGTATCACTACGGACTGAGAGACAATTCCATTTCATCACTGGACATTACATTATCCATCTCTAAAAGCTTGACATGAAGCTATTGTCCGATTTGATTCTCCTCTGACTTGTGTGTGAGAGTTCATGTTGCTAAATGCATAATCTGTGTGAAACTGAGCATAGTGAGTTAAAAGGTGGAGTTACAGTTCATTTAAAAAAATCAGTTTATTTTAATTTACATAAATGACTTTTTTTGATTTACTTGAATTCACTGAGAATTACTTGATGAAATATTTTTAAATAAATCCAACTCACACTTAAATAAATTTGAGTGTGTGTTTCCAATTCAAATATTCATTATAAGATTACATTACAACATAGTACATCTTTTTCACACTCACTCCAAACACGGAATATTATTCATATAATATATAAATACATAACAAAATGATTTGTCATAGTCTCCAAGAAAGATATGTATAACTTAATTTTTATAACTTAAGTTTTATAACAATTTTCTTGTTCACATTTTACTGTCTAAAAACAAAGGACGAATCCTTAAACTAGTGTATAACGTTTGAAGTATGTGAATGTTTTTTTAGGCTTTTAAAAGGTTCTACACACTCTTATGCGGTTCTCTAGAGAACTAGAAGTGATTCCTTAATTGCATCAATCAAAGAACACTGTTATCTTAAGTTTTAAGAGTGTAGCTGCATCTTTTACCATATATATTCACAATACATTCTTTAAAAAGTGTCCTGTTTGGAGGGTATAGATCTAAAAGGTCTTAAATTTACCTGGTTGGACCACAAACATATTCTCTTTTATGAGATCTTGTATGAGATTGGACAAGCTTTATGGAATCTTGGCCAACATCGTATTCAATCAAATAAGAACCTGAAGCTCAGTTTTTGTTAAAGAGCATACATTTAGGTCAAATTATTAATGTCAAATGATATTTATTTTGCATGTATGTGAAAGACAACACTGTTTAGGTCAGGCGTAGTTTTTTTGTCATGTAGTAAAGCTAAATTTTGCCTGGGGACCATTTTTTCCAACCTTCCTGATTTCGATTAGCTACAGTTACATTGTTCAGCTAATTAGCGTAGGTTTTTAAAGTGGAAACTCAGTGATTTGTGAACTCTAATATCATTAGGATGAACAAGACTTCAGATGACATTCTGTAAAGATTGTCTAACCTTAAAGTGTAAAGTGTGCATTTTTGTCATACGTGAACACACCACAGCACAAACAGCAAGAAATGCTTTCTCTGCAACCCATTCACCAAATGAAGCAGTGGGCAGCCAGGAACACAGCATCCAGGGAGCAGTGTGTGACAGCGATACCTTGCTCAAGAGTACCTCAGTGGTTCCACTAGCAGACCTGGGATTTGAACCCACAACCTTCTGATCCCTAACCACTAGGCCACCTGCAGCCCCTTTGCAACTGTTGCTATGAAAGAACACATTCTGGGCGGCGCATGGAGAGGTGAATTAGATGGTCTCTGCTATTTTGACTCACAATGTTGTAGAACTGTTACAGTTTCATATCTAATGTATTTTAATCTGTTTTCTAACATTTTAGCTTCAAATATGAATGTGAAAGTTGCAATAATTTGGTACAAGAAACATATTGCTGACTGCAGCTTTAATATTCTTGACATATGAAAGCTTCATTTAATGTTGAGAAGCAGTGATGGAGGAAGACATAGAGACCAGGGAGGAAAGAGAGAGATAACAAGACTGCCCGTCAAACTGTCATACTGTCACATTTATCTAGTTCTATGTCAGCTATGTAATGTCATTAAAACTGAACTAATTTAATTTGTCATCTTTGTCAGCCTCTTACCAGGAAACGTGCAGCGATTTCTTCCCCATTGCTCTATATTGAATATTAATGTTTCTGCAGGAAGTCCTTGGAGGAACTGCCTGAAGCTTTTAGTTAAAAAGTGATATATACTTACATAGCATATTACTTTAAAACAAATGTACTTAATAATTGCTGTTGTAAGCCATTTATGCCCATATATGACTAATATTCGATACGACATGATTAAAACTACTTTCACATCTTTTTATTTGCACATTAGAGACTAAATATAGGAACATGCAAAGAACATTACTCTCATTTACAGCCTATTTTTAGTGAAGGCACATAACATTAAAACCACCTCCCTAATATTGTGTCGGTCCCTCTAGTGCCACCAAAACATCATCGAGGCATGGACTCCACAAGACCTCTGAAGGTGTGCTGTGCTATGTGCACCAAGACATTATCATCAGATCCTGTTGTGTCACAGAGCAGACGAGAGATGAACTGAAACCACGGTTAGACCAGTGTAGCGTGGTGGATGAACCCAATCGCAGACAGAGGCGAAGTGAGTTGGCAGAACCACGCGCTTTATTCTGAGAACTCTCTGAATACAGAGTAACGATTCCCACCGGAATCAGCGTTCTCACTCACACACACACAAAGGGTAGATTAGAGATGAGATGAATGAACCCGGGTTACTCACGGTACCGAACACACTTGTGAGCTGGCCAGGAGAACTCGACTCAATGACTGAGCGGTTAGATGCTGCCGCAATGCCGTTTAAATACCCAGTGACGTGCGTCATTTCCGGAATCCCGTGCACGTCACGGTCTGGTGCGTGTGACAGGTTGTGTAACTTGCAAGGTGGGGCCTCCATGGATCTGACTACTTTGTCCAGAACACCCCACATATGCTTTATGTAATTGAGATCTGGGGAATTTGGGATTTTGGAGGCAAAGTGAACACCTTGAACTCTGTCGTGTTCCTCAAACCACTCCTGAACAATTTTTGCAGTGTGGCAGGGCATGTGATTTTGCTGAAAGAGGCTGCTTCCATTAGGGAATACTGTCTCTATGAAGGGGTGTGCTTGGTCTGCAAGTTGGTACATGTCACAGAAACATCCACATGAGTGCCAGGACCCAAGGTTTCCCAGCAGAACATTGCCCAGAGCATTACACTGCCTCTGCTGGTGTGTCTTCTTCCCATAGTGCATCCTGGTGTCATCTCTTTGCCAGGTAAGTGACACATGCAAAAGAAAACAGGATTTATCAGACCAGACCACCTTCTTCCAATGCTCCATGGTTCACTTCGATGCTCATGTGCCCATTGTAGGTGCTTTTGGCAGTGGACAGGGGTCAGCATGTGAAGTCTGACTGGACTGTGGTTACACAGCCCCATCCACTGCAAGCTGTGATGTGCTGCACGTTCTGCCACCTTCCTATCACAGCCACCATTAACTTCTTTAGCAATTTGTGCTACAGTAGGTCTTCTGTGGGATCAGACCAGACAGACTTGGCTTCACTCCTCACAAGCATCAGTGAGCCCTGGGCACCCATGACCATGTCTCCAGTTCTCCGGTTGTCATTCCTTTGACCATTTTTGGTGGGTATTGATCCCTACATACAAGGAACTCCCCACAAGACCTGCCATTCTGGAGAAGTACTGACCCAGCTTCCAACACATCAGCTTCAAAAACTGACTGTTCACTTGCTGCCTAATATATCCCACCCCTTTACAGATGCCACTGAAATGAGGGAATCAATTTTATTAATTTCATCTGTCAGTGTTTTTAATTTTGGAGCTGACTGGTGTATAACAAAAAATGAAGGAAATGGCGTGGTTACAGAGTAGCTCTGTAAAGACCGTTTGCAAAGGTCTTTGATTGAACAATACTGATTGAGGAACCTTTTATAAAAAGAACTCTGTCTGCAAAGTTCTCATTTCAGATACTGGATTGCACCTCACTGAGTCATTTCCATTTGCTTTCCGCAGGTCTTTTAAGAAACAACCTTGACACACACACACACTGTGAATATTACAGTTACAGTCAATGTTACAGCTATCATGACCTTGCATTTAGAAAAGCAAATATATCCACACATACATTCTTACATATAAACCCATACATCCATACCATACATTCATTGACCCTTTCATCCAAACGGTCTATATGCATTGGGTCAGCTGGGGGTAGGCGGGTGAGAGGGGGGTGGGCTGAACTGTTTCAGCTGATAAAATATGTCCACATTAATTTGAACTAAAACTGAAAGGGTCTAAAATTAGAATGATATATTTTAAATGGAGTACATATGTTGTTTCTTTTGTGCAGTATTCTGTGTTGCAGTATTATACTCCTCAGCCTCACTGGTTAGAAAGAATTCATTTAGATATTATTTAGATAACCAGACTTTAGCTTTAGCTTTTAGCTTGCAATCTTTTGCACCTGATGAGTCATTTCTACTTTTTGAGTAATCCATTTCCTCCAGATAGCTTGAAGATAGCTTGTACAGTTATATTGTTGCTGTAAAATGTAACTTCCAAGGTAATTAACGTTAGCTATCTGCTTCACCAACTAACAAAACAATAAACAAAACAAATTCAAAACAATCCTCCCCCAGAATTCACCAAAGCAGTTTTTCAAATGTTCTTTTTACCTTTAAGAAACGTGAAACTCTCACTCTAGAGGCTACAGTAACACTGTAGAAGGCGTGGAGACAACCAAAGATGAACGCTCAAGGTGTTCTTGACCAGGTCTTCAGAGAAGGTCTAATGATTTTTGGGAACTGAAAAAATATTCTGTATTTTTTGTTTATTTGATTCAATAGTATCATTAGAATAAACATTATTCTTTTTCATTATTAAGTTTTGGTTGTAAAAAATAGACCTAAAATCTTTAATCTTTATCCAATCAGATTTCTCCCACCAAAGTGTATAGATACAGCTAAGTGAGCTCTCCAATTGTTTAGGCTCTCAGAAGCTGTTTTGATATCCTACTATATCAGATTAAGTCACAGTGGAATCAAGCAATCACCTTACAGCAGAAGGGACCAAATTTTATAAGAGAAAACATCACCATAGTTCTATGCGAATAGTAAAAAAAAATACATCTTTTAACCTTCTCCCCCTGGTGGTCATTTGTATTCTTATTTAAAAAAAAATAATTAAATTTTATAAAATAATAATAATTCTAAAAACAAGAGTCTGCCGTGAGCTTATGTGTCACTTTAAATGTTGCTTCTGCAAAGAATTGTGAGATGTTATTATCTCTTTTCCTTTCATAAAGAATGGTCCAGTGGTCCAGTGTACACCATGCTAAAGGAGAAAAGAAAGGAAGCACTTGAGCACCTTTCCCTAGCCTTTAGATAATTAGACCAGTTGTTATCCTGGCTGCCACTTAGATTTCCAGGTCATTTCAGTGAGGAACCTTCGTTGGTAAATACTATTTGCCAACGAAATAGGTTAGGTTAGGCCTTCTGGAAGCCCTAGATACGTCACTGCCTGGTAAACAGGAGTGCTCATGTGCAATACAATTAGCTCAGTGCTAACAAACAACTAGAACTGTATTATTATACACATGCATTTTTACCTGTTATTTTAACCGTGTTTTGATATTCACGGTCCAAACTGAAAGCCTGGCTCTAATAGTCACGGTTTTCCACTGTTCCCTCTGTTCCACTGTTTTTCCACAGATATAGTGAGGGTTGTATTTGTCATTTTGGTGTTCATTTAAGACGTTTACGTTTATGGCATTTAGCAGACACTCTTATCCAGAGCGACGTACATCAGTGCTTTAGTAGTCCACATCTATTCTTCATACAGTGGGGGAAATAATTATTTGATCCCCTGCTGAATTTGTAAGTTTGCTCACTTACAAAGAGTCTCTAAACAGTTATGGTAGTTTCATTTTAATGGAGAGAGACAGAATATCAACCAAAAATCCAGAAAAAAACACGTTACATAAAAGTTATAAATTGATTTGCATGTCACTGAGTGAAATAAGTATTTGATACCCAAGCAAAACATGACTTAGTACTTGGTGGAGAAACCCATGTTGGCAAGCACAGCATTAAGACGTTTCTTGTAGTCGGTCACCAGGTTTGCACACATCTCAGGAGGGATTTTGTCCAGGGCCTCTTTACAGAAACTTTAAATCCTTTAGGTTTCTTGACTTCTGCTTGGCAACTCAAAGCTTCAGCTCCCTCAACAGATTTTCTATAGGATTGAGGTCTGGAGACTGGCTAGGCTACTCCATGACCTTAATGTGCTTCTTCTGTTGCCACTCATTTGCTGCCTTGGCAGTATGTTTTGGGTCATTGTCATGCTGGAAGACCCATCCACAACCCAGTATTCTGGCTGAGGGAAGGAGGTTCTCATCCAAGATTTCATGGTACATGGCCCTGTTAGTTGTCCCCTCAATGCGGTGAAGTCGTCCTGTACCCTTAGCAGAAAAGCAGCCTCAAAGCACAAAGTTTCCACCTCCATGCTTGATTGTTGGGATGGTGTTCTTCGGGTCATACTCAGCATTTCTGATCTTCCTCACACGGCGGGTCGAGCTATTGCCAAAGA
Source organism: Brycinus macrolepidotus (assembly GCA_037974445.1). NCBI lineage: Eukaryota > Metazoa > Chordata > Actinopteri > Characiformes > Alestidae > Brycinus > Brycinus macrolepidotus. Next base: position 28,966,284 of record JBBPCZ010000142.1, on the reverse strand, counting down.
GCTCGATTTTGGTCTCATCTGACCACAGCACTTTCTCCCAAGCCTTCTCTGAATCATTTAGATGTTCACTGGCAAACTTAAGACGGGCCTGTACATTTGCTTTCTTGAGCCGGGGGACCTTGTGGTGACTGCGAGATTTCAATCCATTACGGCGTAGTGCGTTACCAGTGGTGTTCTTGGTGACTGTGGTCCCAACTGCTTTCAGATCATTAACAAGCTCCTCCAGTGTACTTCTGGGCTGATCCCTCACCTTTCTCATGGTCATCCTCACCCCATGAGGCAAAATCTTGCATGGAGCTCTTGGCCGAGGGCGATTGATGGTCAATTTATATTTCTTCCATTTTCGAATAATTGTACCAACAGTTGTCACCTTCTCACCAAGCTTCTTGCTGATGGTCTTGTAGCCCATTCCAGCCTTGTACATGTCTACAATCTTGTTCCTGACGTCCTTTATCCACTCTTTGGTCTTGCCCATGGTGGTGGAAAGGTTGGAACAGGACAGGTGTGCTTTATACACATAATGAGTTGAGATCAGGAACATCTGATTGATTGTAATCTGTGTGCCACATGGGCACACAGCCAATCTGTGAGAGCCAGAAGTCTGGTTGGGTTGTAGGGGATCAAATATGTATTTCACTCAATAACATGCAAATCACTTTTATGTAACGAGTTTTTTTCTGGATTTTTGGTTGATATTATGTCTCTCTCCATTAAAATGAAACTACCATAAA
>JBBPCZ010000142.1:28952910-28965453 GCA_037974445.1 Brycinus macrolepidotus | reverse complement strand
GTGCTTGAAGCTCTAAGAGGACGAGAAGTGACACACTGCTTGATCAGTGCAGATAAGTAAGGAGGTGCAAGTCCATTCTTGGCCAAGAGTTAAGGTTTTGAACTTAATGCGAGGGGCCACAGGGAGCCAGTGAAGGTTCTGTAGTAGAGGCGTGGTGTGTGAGAATTTAGAAAGACAAGGTGACAAAGTCCATGCACTCTTTTTGAATGAATAGAAATATGTGGTATAATTAATTTAATACAGTATTTATTGGTGTGTATGAATCTAGACTGTGAAGAACCTTTATAATGTTTCGAGAACGTCCACATGCACACTTTGTTTCCTGCCACCCCGACTCCCTCCCACACACATACCTGTGAACTGACACAACTTTCCACCTTTGCACCTTACACGTTACTCTTTTCTGATGCGCATGCAGCTAGATACACAAAACACACCCATGCTCCATTTGTTCTAGAACACTGTCTCATTTGCACATATTAAGCACACAATTACATTCCAGTGTTCTGTTTGTTCTCCACTTGACTGCTGATGCTACATTTGCACAATTTTTGGATGTCAAAAAATTGCCCTTGTACTAAATTGCACATTTTTACTTCAAGTTCAGAGTTTATATTTATAGTTTATTTATATATGTGTATTATAGGTGTCATTTTGTACTCTGTAAAATCTGGATCCACTCTGTCTCATCTCACTGTATACGTATATATAGCTGGATGACAGTAAGGTTTACTTTGGCTTTGATTTTGGCTTTGAACACACGCTCAAGCTTACTTTTTAAGAGTTTAGTTTTTACTTTCTTGAGAGTTTGTCTTTTAATGCCATGTTGTACTAAAGGGCAGTCTTTGCTTGCATATGAGTCTATTAGAGGGTGACTAATCTTGGGGTATGGCTCAACTGTTGGTGTCCTACTGTGGGGCCTCTTGTGAAGCAGAGTGTGTGAAGAGATTGGTCTAATTATCAGTGTGAGGAGCTTACACCTGAACCTGCCAACTTGCATTGTTTAGCCCGAAGAACCTGGGGACACTAAGTGGGATTAATTTTCCTCTTTCTCCTATTAGGCACATATGGAGACATACACACACACACTGAGGTAGGAAGATGTCTAGCTGTGATGTGCTGGTACATAGTGTGTTTGTGCCATAAAAAGATGCTGAAGAAAACATAAAGCCGTATATTACCATTTTCCACCTCTTTGTGATTTAAAACAGGTAATCCTGTGCAGAGATTTCAGGATGCAGCCTCAATTGGGCCTCTATTTTATCGAGAGGCTGTTGCATTTGTTTATTTATCTAGACGGCCCACACACAATGACCACTTGAGGCAGAACAGAAGTTGGAGACTGGGATATTAATTCATTTGGCATATGATCCTGAAGCACTTGACAAATTATTTGACAAATTACACCCTCTCCAATGATCAGGATGGTTTATTTTCCTTTGAAGTCTGAAGTTTTATGCGATCTTCATGATTCAAAACAGCAACAGAGGTTGATTTGCTCAGACACAAAGCTGAAAATAAAAAATGTCTCATCAGTAAGCCTGTGTTCTGTACATTCGCTCAGGGGTCGGAAAATATTGAAAGCTGCAGAGTGAAGCTGCTGAAAACTCGGTGCTGAGGCTACTGATACAAAAAGGTGGACAAAGATTCTTTGGAGCGATGCTACAAACGATCAAACTTTGATTTTCCTAAAGAATCTGTAGTGCACAGTCACCCCAGACAATAATTTAAGGGAGTCTTTATTGATTACATAATTAATGGAGTAATCTGCAAATTATTCTAATGATTAATCCAGTAACCATTGTGTTTTGTTCTAAGGAAAAGTAAAACTATGTTTAAGTGAGCAATAGAAGTTGCTGAGTCTTTCAAAAATTTTAAAATACATTACTGAACAAGATTAAATAGGAGTCACATGCATTTGGTATACAGTGAGGAAGAAACATGTATTCAGACACTCTTGCTTTTGCTATTTAACACACTTCCAGTGTATAGATCCACTTTATATTTACATGCATAATGTATTTTTGACTTTGTACATATAAATAAGAAAGCATTATAATTGAAGGTTTCAATAAGGTAAGTATTTAGACACTACACTAAAACAGATATATATAAATGTTAATAATAATAATAATAATAATAATAATAATAATAATTTTTTATGTATGTAAATATTTCATAAATGTAATGAAAATGTTCTTAAGCGAATTGCACCCAGTGCCATTTCAAAGATTTCATGGTTACAGTTATGAAAATTTCATGCAACGACTAGCAATATTGGTGAAGATGCAAAAGCATAATTTAACAACATTTGAATGGAAGAAGCAGTAGAGCCCAAGCAAAAAATTACATTTCAGCTCCTAATTCTTTAGGGAACCAAAAGTGGTTCTTCAGTGACATTGCACCCCAAAATAAATAAATAAATAAATAAATAAGACTAAGTAAACTAAGTAAAAGATCAAGTATATTTGCAAGGAAATGATTCTACCTTTTCCTAAATTTTTGTCATGAACGTTTTTGTGTTTCATAGCAGATTTTGTCACCTAGTACTTAATTATAGTTTTTTTGAGCTGTTATTTTTGTTCTTGTTGTTTTTTGGGAAATGCACTTTTACTTTTACTGAGTCCTTGTTTCATAGTATTTTACACATACTGGCAGTATCTAACACTTTCCAAAATGATGGGGTGTAGACTTTGTTGGCATGATCCAGCAAGCTCACACTTCACTGAATAAAACATGACAAACATGCAAAAAGTAGTCTGAGTGCATCGCTGGCATCAGGAAAAATCACCCTTACATTTAAGATCAGTTGCAAGTGGTTGAGTTTTGCATTTGTCATAAGGATGATAGTCTGATTATTTGGTGAGTGATGCAATCTGCAAGCATATTTGAAGTGGTGGTAACGCATGCAAATGTGATTGCATGTCTCTGTAACATGTGCAAATCATTTAAATACAAATAAAAACAAAACCAACCAACATGAGCTACAGTGAAACACACTGAGGTTTTGACTTCCCGGCAGTTATTTTACTTCCAGTGATTTGAATGGATGGCAATTATCATTTAATCTCAAGATAAATGAATTATCATGACATGATTGGATTTGTGATGTCATGTGTATTCCTCATAGTGATTGACAGAGACTGATGTTTGTGGAAACAGACCTTCTCTCCCTTCTCTGCCAAAACGGATGCATTTCGCAAGCAGTTATGACAGTTTTATAGTCAGCAATATAACATTTATGTCATATGACCCACTGGATTGTTGGATTACAGCAGCACACTCATTCTTAGACTGAAGCAGTGTTTTAGGCTGTATTGATGGACTCGTTCCCTATACTGGATTGGAGTTGGTTCAGAAACTGACCTAAATAAATGGATTGGTATTCAATGCTGTTTATTAATCATAGTGATTGTAATTCCAATTCTAGAATCATTCGAGCAGAATTTAATGTTTAAGTTGTTGTGTGGCTGTTTAATATTCTGACTAAACACGGGTACACAGTGTCATTGATGCAGAGCGCCAATCTTGTGCTAACTGTGCCTCTTTGTGAAGAATTTTCAGCCTGGTAAACTTGAGTGAGTGAGTGATTGCGTTACTAGCCAGGTCCATGAAGTACTAAGCATTTAACAAAGATGCACTATGTCCTAAATGGCCCTCTTGTGGTCCTGTCCTCATATGCACATGCTTGCAAGGACTACGAAGCTGCAGGACAACCGATTTCTCATTTTGGTGTTTAAGGGGGTGCTGTGAAGTTCCTTCCCAGCGACCTTACTGCAACCCTTGCCAGGAACCACATCTGTGTGGACTCAACACTGACTCAAAATGTCTTGTGAAACTGGCAAGGGGTTTGTTTATGGTTGCTTAAGATATTCAGATGGGAATAAAAATCCATTTATTTAATTTAACTTCTTGTTAGACTGCGTTGTTGTAAATTAGCTAATTGAAAAAAAAAAAACAATGCGTCTCGCTTGGTGTGGCATATAAACAGCCTGCACATGACAGGAGTCTATCACAAACGCACACTTTTGAACCTATCTTAAGGTCTCTTGCTCTCTGTGTGGATGAGGACCAGGGCTTCAATATCTCTGAGGCAAAGCACAGCTCTCATTGCTTCTGCACCAAAAGCTACTTGAGTGCAAATAGCTCCCCCTTGAGGAGAAACTTTGGCCTGCTAAATGCAAGTGAATTCGTGATTGAGTGAGATACAAGAAAGGTCTATGAAATGCGATAATGTTGTATTTAATTTACTGTATATGATGTTATGATGATGTTACTACAACAATATTTGCATCCTAACAGCATGCAGATATTGGACTGGTACTTAGCATCAGCCAACAAACCTAAATTTGGATCGGCACATCTCTGTTATGTGTGTATGTGTGTGTGTGTGTGTGTGTGTGGCTCAACATTAAAAGTCTGATGAAAGCTCTTGTGCATTTGGAGTTGTCTATTTTGTGAGGGCAAAGCCTGAACCTTTCAATCTCACACACTTTCCTCTCCATGAGAGGTACTGCTGACACTTTTTTTTAGTTTCTACTCCCATCCTGTCTCTTCTCCCCTCTAAGTGACTTCTTCCAGCCTTTCTCTCTCTCTCGTGTCTGAGGGAGAGAGCACTATAGTTCTAATAATACTCCAATCTCAACAAGGCACTGCTCTCACTTCATCCCTCTATCAGAAGCTTTTCACGATCACATCTGTTCACATCCAGGACTGCATGACTCATATTCATAGAAATTCAACAATAATGTATTGATGAGGAATTCTTTGTACAATATTATGATACACTCTCAAAAGAAGGAAACTCTATAACCTTAATCAGGGCATCTTCAGTTCAGTAGCAAATGTTATGATGTACAGAATTACAGCAAACAAGTCTGTTTTAAATGGATGTTTTAAATATACATTTATATAAATCCACACTGCCAGAAAAAAAAGCAAAACTTGTATCTCCATAAAAAAGTATCAACAGGAGAAGGAAAAAAAAGCTTTGTGTGAGCTAATAAAACTAGATTTTATACTATGTATCCTGAACCATTTCTGTTTGTCAATTTGGCATGACTTTTTGTAAAGGGAAGCAAATTGTGACATTATTGTTGTTGTTGTTGTTGTTGTCAGATAGCCTTTTGGTATTATGAAGAAGAATTTTCAAGGTACCATTTTGGTCATAAGCTTCCACTTCTCTCTTGTGCACTCCAGGTACTTATTTTTAATATTAGCATAATTTATACTGAGATTAACACAATTTTAATGTGACTTCTATTTTGCTTTGAATCACCTTGTTGGTGCAAAAATACTAATTTATGCCTGTAAAACTGTTTTATCTTTGGCATACTGAGTAGATTAAATGAAAGAAATGGGAACAAATGTGTTACTGTGACAGGCTGCGAAGTGACTAAAGATACAAGGTGCTTAAATAAAGGTGTTCCGTTCCCACCACTCAGCATTCAGCACCACCAGAATACTGATCACCAGCCAGATCATCTGGAATCATCTGCACCTGTTTCTTCATTGCTTCAGGTCTTAACTTAGATGTGCTTTGTTATGCTTGAAGGATTCATACGTAAGTGACAGTGTGGCTTAACAAACAAAAAGCAATTCCTCATAACCTGGTCAGAAGCCTGGAGAACTGTTCCTCAAGCCTATGTTAAAAATACAAGAAAGTCTGGCGCTTTAGAAGCAAGATATGAAGAAATGAGAGGTGGCTCAAGAGTTTTGCATGTCTGCTTGTTTCTGACAGATGTTAAGCAGCAGCAGGCTATGTAGACAGTGCAGTGCCCTCTAGTGCATGCTGCATGTGAGCCAAGGGGAACCTGAGGCCCCAGCATGAACTGTAGGAGTGCACAGGATGCACAGGAGGCTGGCTTTAGAAATGCAGTCCTCTAGCACAGTGACCAGTGAAAACTGAGGAGCAGAGGTCAAACAGGGCAGAATGAGGCTATTTGCTGATGTGTTCATGGCTGCACGAATGAGTAACATCATCTCCTACTATTACCTTTAGAGATAGACTGAGGCCTGTTTACCAAAGGAAAGAAAATTCACCCAGGTGTAAAGCAAATGTTATTGCTTTCTTGTAGCTTGTAGGATGGGATGTACACTTGACTGTTGCACACTGATCACAGCAGTTATCTTAAAATATCCATTTAAAACACATTCACAAACGCTTATGTGTTTGTTTAATAACACATATATTATTTATATACGTCAGTTCAACTGCATGTAGGCTTCCTGCTAAAGGGCAGGTGCTTATATCTAATCTGATCTCTTCTGGTCAGGGTAAGGTCATGGTTATGATGACCAACTTCCTTCAACTCAGTAACAGTGCACTGTAATCTAGCAATTAGGTTTACAATGTTCATGATTAAACAAGACTATAATATGCTATTAAGCTGATTGTCTCATGATAAGTCCTCTCTAAGCAGTGAGCACTAAAATATCTTGTAAAATCAAACAAAGCTTCTCCATGATCATACTTTACAAGAGAATGTGTATCCACATGAGGTCACATGGGATATCCTGGACTTTGTGACTTCTTTTGAGTACCAGGCGTAAGAGCTCCATCTAGCGGTGAACTTGAGGCAGTGCAGGTTGGTGGTTATTGCCTTGAATAGACAAGGCATAGCGGACATACAGAGAACTGCAGTTCATTTCTAAGAGTTGCAGCTCCATGCAAGCCTGTGAATTTTGACAAAAATGCAGGGGATTCCGTTCAGCATAACAAGTGACTGTGGGAGAAAAAAATGTTTGGAATCCATGCTTTCTGCAATATAAAATCAACCTGGCAGAGCATAAAATGATGTGTATAAAATTAGCATATTACACTGAGCAGGTCACTAAGAAGCAGTAAATTCAAATGAAGAAATGTCCAGAATGATGAATAAAGCCATCAGACATTCTAAAAGGACTGAAAAAGCTGTAGAGAAAAAAACTGGCTATTAAGTTAATATAGAGAATTCTTTATATTTCAAATGGAACTCAGATGTAATGTTAAAGGATAATAGATTTTAACATTTTTATTCACTTCCTGTTCACAGAATTATTGAAATATGGAATAAACAGTTATTTATATATCAACTGAATGTCTGAAAGTTACTATTGTACATTGATATTAATATTGTATTGTAACAATAACACAATTTGGTAATACTAGAAATCATTAACTGGTATTTAGAATGCTATATTGACATCCTCAAAATTCAACATGAATATATCAAATATTACCAGAATTTCATTAATAAGAGTTCTACCTTTCATTATTCAAAGGGAATATTTTGAATAAATAATAAAGCAAGGGGCAGTTCAAAGATGGAGGTTTAATATTCTTTATTGATTTATAGACATTAATCTTTTTTTTCTGTGGTAACTCCAAGTTTCTCTTGATACCAATAATATTTCCATAAAGTTCTGTGTTTCATTTAAATTACATCTATAGTATTTTACTCACATATGCATTTATTGGTTGATCTCCTTATTGCAATAAACAAGAGTAGCCAGTATGAGTTGAATATTGCTACGTTTCGCCATACATACTCTTCGCCCCCCACCCTGACAATTAAATTCAAAAATAACTTTATTGGCAAGACAAGGTTTGACCAAAGCTTCTCCATATATTCCCTTTTCTCTGCTCCCGGAGAGGCTTAGGGTGGAATAAGGCTACGGCTAAAACACACTTCATCACTAACGTTACACCTGCCCTGAAAAGGTTGGATGGATCTACCAAAGAACTCCAGACATTTATGTACAACTTTTGGGGATGACTACAGGATGAACATATTCTTTACAGAGTTTACGCATGGAAGCGTGTCCGTATCATGCCTGTGGAGTGTGCGAGGAGGTGGATCACTGACACTTTGTGGGGTTTTTACAGCCTGACGGAGCTTCACCGAAGCCCCAGTTCTACTAAGTTAGGGGCCCCCACAGCGGCGCTTACTGTAACATCTCCTTTAACTGCAGATCCTGAATCAGCTTGCCCAGCTTGAACGTCCTCTGACACCGTATAATAAGTAGTGGATACAAAAGGCTGACCTCATGTCTGCATTTAGAGGCAACTTTTAGAGCTTAGATCAGCTGTGAGATCACCGGGCCCAACTGAAGGCCAGTTTTCCTGTCCGAGTTCTATACACACACACAACACTAGAAGATACACACTGACAAGAACTATAGCACCCTTGTTAGTGCCTCACTAACTAATGAGAAAAATAAAATACAACTCCAAATAGAGGTCAGTTCAGTCAAAGCACAATGGTGGATGCTAACCTCTGTTAGCATCATGTAATGGCATTATGATACTATACTAAAGCTGCTATCCACACACACGCACACACATACAGAAAAGCAACAAACGAACAAACCTTGAAACTAAGCTACATATGCGAAGGGTATGGCTGACTATATACTGTTTTCTTTCATTTTGCTGTGTCCTGTGTCCCTATCAGAGAATCATAAGGCCCTTTAATATGAAGGGCTAACAATTACCCATCACAGCCCCTCCTGCTGCTACTGAAAAGGCTCCCATCTCTGTGGGTGAACACAGATGCCTGTTAGCAGGCACACATGACCGTTTTACAGTACCCTGTACATTTGGTATATGCTCATCTAGATTAAGTCACATAATTCAATTACTTATTGCATTGCAATATCCAAACAACAGTAAGACATGTTAGCGCATTGCTTGTCAATGGAAGGGCATTATGTATCTCCAGTAGTCCTTTGTGAGAAATGCATCCAACGTAGCGGGCCATCGTTATAATTTGTCTCATCCTTTAAACCGTTACTTCAGTTTGCCCAGTTTACATTATTATCTACAGTGAATAGGCCACACCCCCCATGTTCCCTCCCTCGTGCAGGTCCTCTACCTACATATAAAAATATTTTTTATATTTTTTGTGTTTTTTTGTCCTCAGAATCTTCACATTACTATGTAATCAACAAAACAGTGTTCTATGAAAATGAACAACCCCCCCCCCAAAAAAAACAAAACAAAAGCAATAACATTAAATCCATCGTAGTAAAAGAATAAAAATCATATGCATTGCATGGCTTTAGATTCAAGACGGGAAGTTTCAGACCAAAGAACAGGAGATTACACGGTCTTGTCCTTGTCCATTTGTGACCTTGTGACCTCTGCTATGATTCTCTGGTTTTCTTCTTGTCCTTCCTCCCCACTTCTTGCTTAGATATCGTTCTCCTCATTTCCATCCCCCTTCTCTCTCCTCCATCTCAAGTTGGCCCTGTCGGAGGAGCTGAAGGTGGAGCCTGGCTGGGTTGCAGGCTGAGAGACAAGAGAACAGGTGGAGAAAGAGCTGAGTTCATATTGCTGCCCTTTTTTGTCGAGGTTGCATAATCACGTTACACTTGTATAACTGAGGGGAGAGAGAGGGGATGTCCAGAGGAGCCTGTGAGAGTCCAAACATGTGCTTGTGTGGTCTGTCTCCATTTAACAAACCCACCACCCAGTCCAATGTTTCCTCAGATGCCACTGTGAGTCTACTAACAGCTACACTGCCTTCTAGTTAACATATTTCATTAATGTGGTGCTACTGATATCAACCAGCTCAGAGGTTCTGGACGAAACTACACTACACGATAGAATAAATAGATATCTACTAGTCTTCCTTTGAGAACTATAAAGGTAGATGTGTGGGATTGATTTCAGCCATCCAACAGACTATCGGCTCACAGAGCACAGAGTGATGGACAACAGAAATATGGAGAACTGGTGAATCTTCTCTACATAACTTCCTTCCACCTCTGGAGAAAGAGATTGACTGGGATGAAGGTTGATAGATTTTTTTCATGTAGAGTCTGTTTTGAGTTATGGTTACGACTTCTCCAATGAGAACTTCATGCTCTTAGCAGATGTTTCCACCATCCAAGAACTCACCCAGCACTGAGCCAGAATTAGGCCAGAACTGGGATCCCTCTCAGTGCTTTCTACTCCTGCATTGCCCGATATGATGCTGACCGCTATTGTTCCTCTCAGGGACTGATGCGAGTGCACTATGCAGAAGCAACGTCTTCACACTGAAAAGATGCTAACATGCTAACAATACCAGAGGCCAGAGCTTCATAGGGCATGAGCTGACTAAAGCAGAAACCACTTGAAGCAGCTATTCTACTAGAGTGCTTTTTTTTAATATCTTTTCCAAAGGTGCATAGGGCTGAGGACACACTAAACCAGAATGAAAGTGAGGGAATCCTACTCGTACTGTGAACCACAGTACATAAGGAAACAGGTAGCAGTAGTCTTTATGTATGCTAATGTTTGTATAAACATAAATTGCCAGCGGCATGTCTGAATCCTACATGACTGCATCTGTCTCACAGTGTATGTGTGAAGAAAAAGGAAAGGTAGACGCTGATGCACAGCAGAGCTGAAGAAAGCACTAGTCACCATATATCTCCATGTCACCATTTGCTAATTCATCTGCCAGTCACTCAGTCAGATCCCTCCAAAGGTGGAGGGGCAGGGTAAGGGGATAGAAGAGGGATAGAACTCTTGATCAAGTCTTCTTTTCCCTTCTTTCTTCTCTGTTTTCCTCTCACTCTAGCTTGTTTAGAATTGAGTAGAAGGTGGATGAGTTAACTCTGTGATTTACTATTATTATTATTATTATTATTATTATTATTCATTTTTTTTCTTCACAGTGTGCTTTTGGAGGTGCTGCTCCTGACTGGCTGTAGTTGGAGGGGGGTGTGTCAGTAGGGGGAGAAGAGGATTGGCCCATGTGAGGTGCGTATGGGCCCGGGGGCTGGTCTCAAGATGGCATGGCTAAGGGGCGGGCCCTGCAGGAGATGATGGTGCGGGTGTGGGGTGGGAGCGGCGGCACGGAGAGCCAAAGGATTGGAAGAAGCAGCGGCTGCCATCGCCGCAGCAACGGCCAGAGGACTGGGCAGGAGGCCAGCACCCAACGCTTTGGTGAGATCCTGAAGGAAAGACAGAGAGTAACAGTGATTGAGCCACAAAGAGGAGCTACAAGACCTAAAGCTGACATGGACTTCACAAGACACATCAATAAACCTCTCTACTGTACTGTTTGCCTTGTCTTTTCTTTTAATGTGCTGTGAACCAGTTTGGCAGAAAAGTGGCCTCAGTCAATAACCTGGCATTTAATCCAAAAACTTAACAAATAGTTACGTAATATTTAAACATGTATGTCGTATTTACAAATAAATACTTACATGAATCTATTGCTACCTTTTAATAGGTATGAAAGAAGAAGAAAAGCAGTTTATTTTCACATTTATTTCACAGGGGCAATGGACAGCTTACTTTTTGTCCCTGAAAGGGTCAGATTAAGCTAAGAGTTTCTTCTGATTTCCTGTGCCTAGACACTGTAAGTGATAATTTAGATAAAAAATAAATTTTATAGCATTGTCTCCATTTCCCCCAAAATCTAGGCAATAAGTGAAGATATGCTGCTCAAAATTGACTTCTTTCGTTTTGCATATGAGGCTGATGGAAGCTTGTTGTGCAAACTGTTTAAATCATCACACACTCGCCTCAAACCATATTCAGTTGTTGAGTAATCTCAAATACAATTATGTGGTCTCTGACACTGTATAAAAATGGACTAAAGCATTTCCTGTAGTTAAAAACAGCTCTGGCAGCAATCTTGAAGCCTAAGTGTCCCTGTTCTTCTCCATATGTCATATAGTGATGAAGTCTGTTTAAGATTATTAAACCATCTGACACATTCTGAGGCAAACGTGTGGTGATTTAGGCATGTGTTTTGCACAATGCTAGTGGGTGAGATGAGTGACTTTGTGTAAACTACTACCATTTTAGCTCCAGTGTTACATTAAAGAAGCAAGCTTTGGATACCAAATATCTCTTGACTAATTTACTTCATCTGGAATAAAAAGAAAGCTGTGTAAATAAGATTTTTCACCAATCTATCACTTTAAGAACAAATGCAGAATATTTTACTGAAGAGAGCTTACCGTGAGGTCTGCCCCCCTGTGCTTTTTGTGTCGGCTCAGGAGCGGATTGGGCTTTCCTGCCACTCCGTCCCGGTGCCTTCGACTTGATATGTGCTGCAGAGACACACACACAAACACACACACACACGCACAAACAAACACACACACAATAAAACACAGGTGGTCAGCAGAATATTTGTTAAAAATGACTGTTCTGATGCAACAGCTTCATCACTGTGTGAAAGGGTTACAAAAAGGCAAGATGGATGTGAGAAACGGACTGTAGTTATACAGTCCTTGAAATTACACATAAAAGGAATGTGGTGCTATCTTTAGAACTCAACATACACTAGTGGTGCATTCAATTCACTTAATTCAAATATGCACATCCTTTTCATATATATATAGATGTGCCATCGTTACATGCATGAGTTCAGACTTACTGTGATTTCATGTTGCGTTGCATTCCAAGGAATGGACTCCCTACGTAACTCGAAGACCTCCTGTATGACTAAATATGACACATTATGGGGCACTGTAAAACAACGCGTCTTCATCTTTACCTATGGTGATGGATGATGTGAAGAAGGCTTTTTTTTTTACTTAAATCCTTAACTGTGT
>JBBPCZ010000142.1:28940487-28952810 GCA_037974445.1 Brycinus macrolepidotus | reverse complement strand
TATATATGAAGGTTACATATGTTTCATATATATGTATATATATGGTGTGTGTTTGGGTGTAAAGTGCATCAACATGGCTTACTTGTATTTTGTTCAAGTAAATTCAACCACTTGTTTCAGTATAACGAGAGCTCCTGCTTTCTCCCGTTCTCTCACCTGTTTGAGCTGTAGTTCAGAATTGACCCGCACGTTGCAGATCTCACAGTGGAAGGTGCGTTCCTGAGTGTTGGGGTCTGTTGCCCCACCTCCCTGCTCTCCACTGGGCTTGGGGCCCAGACGGGGGTACGCCTTAATGGGGCCCAGCCCGCTCCGGGCCTCTAGAATGGTTTTGTGTTTGGTGCCTAAAAGAAACAGATACATAACTGAATTAAAATGAACAATTTTATTGCCTCTTATGTAAAATAAGTCTTGGACACTAATGACCACCACACACACGTTTGTACAAATATGTAAAATGAACAGTCATACAGTTTTCATTCCAACAAACATCACTAATTGTTTGTATGGATAATATCAGATCCTTACTTTTTTTAAATAAAAGAGATTAATGTTGTATGTACAAAATTGTTAAATATTCTATTTCCATTCTCTTCACAGCACAAACAGGCCACACAACCAACACATGTACATGTATGTGCCTATTCAGTCTACACTCAAAAAATAATACAGGGAAGCCAGTCAGAGGAGAGGTCTAAGTGATAAAGAGAGGTCAGAAAATGTTCATGTATAACTGAATTATGGCTGTTTTTGGTACACGAAACCACACAAAATACAAGAAAATGTAAGATATGGTCCCTTTAAAAAATATACCAAAAGCCACAGCATGGTTATTAAAAAAACGCATCACTGCAATAAGACAGATGCTACACTCGCACTCAATAAATCATTCGCTTCACCTAACCAAAAGGGTGATATCAGAGGAATAACACCAGAGGCAATATTCAGGCAACACTCAGCTCAGTTATGAGTCAGACTAACACTATCTGCTCTGCGACATAGAATGATGGTCTGCATTACCTTCTTACTGTACCTCCAAACCTCAAGGGGAAGAAAGGGGATCTTTTAAGCTTTAGAGAGTTTACAAGTTTCTGCTTTAAATGAACACATGTGAGTAGTAATGACTAGCCTCAGGCACTAGGGGGGCTCAGTCTGCAATCTTCACACCACACACTGCATGAAACCGCACAGGCACTTTGGTAAGGTCTGCTGGCTGGAAACACTTACATGGATGGAGATATAGCGGAAAATCTTTCTTCTATGTTTTCTGCTTCCTTGTCTTTTTGATGGAAACACACATCCTTACTTTCCTTTAGAATCATAGCTGTCAGCCTCTGGAAGGCCAGATACAGGTACTTGCTATGTTCCAGCAAGTGTAGTTATTTATTCATAAATCAAGTGTTGAGTTTTGTCTTTAGCAATAAAAGCAACAGTTGAGGCCGCGCTATTGCACTGTTTTTGCAAAACGGCATTCTTTAGGTCTCTGACTCGCAGACACAATGTTTTGCCAAACACGAACTTCATCAATTTTCATTGCTGGGCTTAATAAAGTCTAACACATGTTTCTGTTTAAATGTTTGAGTGTCGTGTTCCTGGCCTGTGAGGATGAAGACATGGCTAAGGATTTTAGATGGAGAACACACACTAGCCACATGCTTGAAAACTAAAGACCGTCAGTGTTCTTCACCAAACACATAAAAACGTAACGCCTCTGCCAACTCCGTTCTTTCAGAGTTGCATGTTTTGGTGTGGCTGCAAAAATAATTCCAGTCATTTCCACACCCCTCCTTGCTCAAATGAAAAGCAGCCATCAACTCTGTTTGACCGCGAATTCGCCTTGCTCCCCTAGATCCCTGGGCGATGTGTGTGTGTGGAGTTTGGGTTACGGTTAGGGGAACAGTGTGGGGGAAGAGTGAGGGCAGCGAGAGAGTGTCATGCTGGCCAAAAATGCACTCTTGCAGTGTTTGTCCCCATCTTGGTTCCAATTTGGACAGACAATAGGAGTCGCTCGCCTCTCTGTCTTGGCCTGATCTGTAAATACGGTCGGGGCATAAACAAACAGATGACACAATTATTGACACATGATGTTGGCCAGCAGACTGAGGAAACCAGCAGAGCCATCTTTATGAGCAAACACTGAGCCCTTCCAGCTCCTCAGCCTTCGTTTCTCTAGTCACTTCCACTGTATCACTCCACGTCTGCACATGTGCTTTTATTTTTGTGCCTCAGTAATATTTTTAAAGATTTGTTTGGTTATATGACTTCCAGATTGCTTTACTCTGCTTATGAAAGGATTATTAACCCTCCCACACACCCAAACAGCCTCCAGTGTCTGCTTTAAAACCTCACTACAAGACCTGACTCTTGATGTGTAAAACATCAAAGTGAGAATTTGAGCTTGCACTTATTTCCAGAAAAACAAGAGAACATGGGTGCCAGTAACAGGGGTCAAACACAATCAGCAGTTGATTCAGGATATTAATATCATCTGGAAAGCATAACAGTGATTTATAAGCCTGCCTAGTCAATTTAACAAGCTTTGCATGTTTTCTACTCTAATCAACTTATCCAAACAGTCAATGTATTTTCAGGGCACTTTAAATGACATGAATTTGATCTTGATAAAGAGAGGCTGCTTAACCACCAAATGAAGAGCTGAAGTGATCCAAAACAGATAAAAGGATATAGTCATTTGCTACATACTGTTTTGGATAGAAGTTTCACTCTCTAAGAAGAAACATCACTCTATGCGTGTGCATGACTGTTGACACAAGCCTGGTGATATATGTTAATGCAAGCACTGTTAAACCCCCAGGGAAGGAAATGTTGAGCACACTGCATTAAAGGGAACATTTAACTTACTGTAATAAAGGGAATTTGCATATGCTATTTATCTTCTTAAATAGAGAGTATAATATACTAAAGGAATACTAAGAACACTGCCTGTGCTAAAGGGAAAGTATTCTGTACTAATCCAATTTCCTCCAAAGCAAATACTGAGTATGCTATACTTCAAACATGCTAAAAGCGATACATTGTACTAAAAGGAATAAAGATATAGTATACTAAAAAGAAAACTGTACTTAAATTAGGCTACTAAAAGGAATATTGAGCATACTGCATTAAAATGAACACTGTGTACACTAAATTAAATGGTAAATTGATACCCAGTACTGAGTACATTGCACTGGAGGGAATACTGATTATGTTGTACTAAAGGGAATACTGCACATGTCTTGCTTGGTATACAAAGGAAACATGGCCTACTGAACTGATTCTAAAGGGAATACTGAGTGTACTAGGCTAAAATGAATACTGAAGCATATAGTCCTAATGTACTATATACCAGACTGTACAATAGTAAAAACTAAGTATACTGTACTCGTGTATAATAATTGTGCTGCACTAAAGGAAACAAACCCACCGAATATAGAGTTCTGAGTGTAAGGAATGCTGAGTGTCAGCTGTAGTAAAAAGATTACCACCTAAAGTATAGGAAACAATAACAGATACTACAGTGCCAGAATGCAGAAATAACTGCAACTACTCTTGACTAAGACTGCCATTATGGTTTTTCATGCCTCATGGGCATCGTAAAAAAACAGCCTAGTCATGTGTAAATCACAGAAAAGTGAGTGAAAGCTCTTGTGCAGACACACAGCAGCTATCTGATTTTAGACATTTAAACAGTCGTTTTGCAGTGACCATAATTGCTAGTCTACCCTTCCAGCTCAGTCAAGTGTGGTGCCTTAAGCTATCTGCTGCATATTTCTGCACTTCAAAGTACAGGCTAGATCATGCATTTTTTAGCAGGTGATTTCTTTAAACAATTACACATTTAGCAGGGCAGCCTCATGCAGGTATGCAGGCCCTGGACAGACGTTTAGTAACAATTCTGGCGGCAGAGCTGAAACACTATCTTACAGCGCACCTTGCTTCTGTCTCATCATTTTTGGGCAGCTGTGACGGAAAGTCCTCACTCTAAGTAACCAAACACCTGTGTTGAATTTGTTAACTTGGAGACCTGTCACCATTCCAGTATAAAATGACTTCACCATTACAGTACAAACTCACAGGTAGTACAAACTCACAGCTTTGCACAGATATTTCAAACAATTCATATGAACCGAGCAAAGCACGTGCAGTGTTTAAAAGTACCTATCTACCACTTTCCATTGATTATTCCAATGAAGCACTGCTCCATATACATACTATTGCAAGAGGCAAGATGCAAGAGGCCCTTGCACATCTTATTTACAAAAATATTTTTTAGGGCCAATGTACACTGGCCCAGTACCCCCAACAAACACTTTAATTACTTTAATTTCAATTTTTAATGCTGACAGTTGGCTTTACACTATTCTATAAAAGTGTTAATTATAGTATTCTAGAACACTCTGAATCTCTGAAGAAGAGAGAACACTCCAGAACATTGTGAACGGGGGACAGCATTATAGAACAGTGTGAATAGCGGAGGAATATTCTAGAACTGCAAGTAAGGAAGAACATTCCAGAACAGTGTGAATGGGGAGAACAATTGAGAATAATGCTAAAGGGTAACAGCATTCTAGAACACTGTGAATAAGGGAGGAAAATTGTAGAACTGCAAGTAAGGAAAAACATTCCCATACAGTGTAAATGGAGGATGAATTTTCTAGAACTGCAAGTAAGAAATTCTAGTACAGCGAGAATGGGGAGAACATATTAGAACAAGATGAATGGGAGGCAGCATTCCAGAACACCGTGAATTCAGGAGGAATACCCAAGAACTGGGGGAAAGGGGAGAACATTCTAGAAGAATGTCAATAGGGGAAAACATTCTAGAACAGGGTGAAAAAAGGAGAACATTCTAGAGTTACCCTGCAATCACACATAAGCATGGCACACCAACCCAGTGTTTGACGTTGTTGGTGTTTGTTGGAGAACAGAAGTGGGTTAGTGTGCTCCACTGAAAGGTTCTTAAGGGAACTAAGCGTGATTCACTTTAAGCATCAGAACAAAAAACTTTCTGGCACCTGCAGGGCTGCAGATGAGATGTGTGAGGAAGCTCACCTTTGTTGTGAGCCTCCAGCTGCGAGAGAGAGTTGACGGCCACTTTACACAGTGAGCAATACAACAGCTTCTTAGCTTTGTCCTCCTCTGTTTCGGGGTTGCCAGAGGCGGCTGGAGTCGCTGAAGGGGCTCCAGGTCCAGCCTGTTCCGGGTTGGTGGAGCCACAGCCAGGGGAGGAGGTGCTAGGAGGTGGGGGCAGGGGGGTGGCAGGGCTTAGCATGAGGGCTCCAGCGGAGGGGCCAGGGGAGTCTGGGGTAGGAGAAGTGGATGCAGGCACAGGCCCCTGGGCCACCACAGGCCGGTTCAACTGAGGGCCAGGCTGCGTCTCATCTACAAAACAAAGCAAACAATACCATTATATCAAATGGTGCATTCTCTGTATAAAGGTAATTGCAGTTTTGTTAACTGAATTTCTGACAATAAAAATGTAGACTGGAATGTAAGTGATTCAAGTCTAAGTGTTTTTGCCAGTTTTTTTTATTTCCTTAAACCTTGGACCAAGCTGGCCCTGAACACCTGCCAAATCGCACACACCAGATAATTTATGGAGAATAAAAAAACTAGTGTTCAAAAATACCAGTCCATGAAGCACAACACTTACAACTTGCATAAAAAGGTATTTCTGGTACATTACATTTGATGATTCAAGCTGTAAAGTGCTCTTTTTAATTTGTAAGGAATAATGAAAGGGATACTCTTCAGTATGTTGACACACAGAGCTGAGGAGTGGACCGAGTGATGTGGTTTCACCCTTCTGTGCTGAAGGAACGAAATGGGAAACAGACGGATGTTTTTTTCTCTTTGCTGTGTTATTTTTGGGTGAGAAAGTTAAAGAGAACAAGCCATTTATTCCACCATTTTTGGGGGGTCCTAGAGATCAACCTTGTTTTATTGTGAGTGTTCACATACATACACTCAGGACACGAGTGTACAGTATCTAAGCCTGTTTCAAATGAGACAAGCGCTCCTATGAGTAATGCCTTTGGCATTCGCCTATTTGGGTGGAGTGCTGCAAAGACCCCCTAAATTTGGGTGGAGGAGTATTACAGAGTTCAGCCTGTCACTTTCAGCAAAAACAGAAGGATATCTTCCCAACCAGAGGCCCTGGGGAACATATTCAGTCCCAGATTGTGGTCTTGTGGCCTCTATATTTAATTTAGGAACAGTAAGGACAAGGAACGTAAACAGACTTTAAACGCTCAATTTATTTTTAAGGATTACATATGCTTTTATCATTTACTGCAGCATTGGCCGTGAGCTCTTATACAAACTCTTATTACTCATGCAGGTTTTTTACTTTTATTCCCTTAGCACTGTTAAACTGCACCATACATAACATTTTATGTAGCAGAATCATTCTGTTTGAATATGGAAATATCTTGCTTCCATAGTTGTCATTTCAGGTTCTGTATGACAGGTGGAAGAGCAAGATTACAGTACTCATTCTGGACGCCCCCAACACCCATTCCTCTCACTCCAACTCTCTTGCTCAGTGTCTCTCTCTCTCCCATCCACTCTTTCCCTTTTTTCAGTTTGGAGAGCAGATGTGGGCCTGTATGTCTTCCAGGCTGACCGGCGAAGATCAGCTGGATGAAAGTGCAGAATAAAGGGGAATGCCTCTGCGGGTAGATACAGGATGTTTGAGCAAACGACCCTTATGACCTATTACTCACAGTAATGACTCTATCTATACACACACATGCTATTATCACACCAGAAGAGCGAATGCATGAACATATTTGTGGGTGAATGAATAGCTCTGGTTCTAAAGTATGACGATTCACATACGAAGATATTGTGAAATACTCAATATACACTCATATGACCACACACATACACTCAAATCTGTTTCAGTGCATCAAGTTATTAAAGGATCCATATCCTACATTTTGGTCATATGTATTTAATTTTTCCCTGAGGTTCGCTATTGAGCGGGTATGTAATAAAAACAATTATTTTCACATGATCATTTTGACCTTTCTTTACCCTTCATAATTTAACAGACAGCTTTTTTACTGTGTCTGTTACATGACCTCTGTTCTGATTGGCTACTCTGTCAGGCTGATAGTCCAGGCTGAACCATTCCTTTTGTGAAAGAGCAGGACTAAACTGAATTGGCTTGAATATATGTAAATATGCTGGGTTTTGTGAATGTAGCTTATTTATCATATATGTTTTATACAATCTGAGGGGGGAACTGTACATTTTGAAACTCCAACAATGATTATATACTAAAAAGTAATGACAAAAAAAACAACGGTTATACTGCTTGGTAACCACAGCCTTTGGTTAACATGTTACATGACTCAGTGGCGTATTTATTGCAATTAATATTATTATATTTAGTTTTTTATTGAACACTGGTGTATTTAATCATGTTGCTGTTTATTAAAAGCAATAAGCTACTCCATTGCCTAACAGCACCCCTTGGCTCACTGCTTTAATGAAGTCCCAACCCGACCTAATACTTCCCAAACTCATACACACCCATTCTCTTGTTACATACTCACATGAACACTCACACACAAACCCAATTATATTCTCTAAGCAAAACATCAAGTCTGTTGAAAAGCATTAGTGAGAGTGAGTGGCTGAACTGTGGAGTCTGCAGTGTGCATGCGGTTTGGGTTAAACTCTAGAAGAGTGAGAGGGGGCAGTATGAGTGCAATGAAGGTTCTCACGATCCTCTCAATGCTGAACCACTGCCTTTTAAAACCATCCCTTGCTCACGCACCACACCAGGTGCCCTTCAACCTGTGCCGCACTCTGTCCTGCATACTTCACAGCATAACTTGACCATCCCCTCCTCCACAGCACACATATTTCACACTGAAATGAGTCAGGCCTTGCACAAACTACCAAAAACAGAGTCACTATCCAAACACAGGCAAGCCCTATCATAAATATTTTAAGAGCAGGTTCAGAGGGGAAAACAACACTAAAATATTATTTTCCACTGGCAAAATGCTTCAACCAGGCACAGAGAGCCAAAAGTGGGCATGGTATTTAATTGTAGCAGAATTGTTGTGGTTGAACTATGCAAACTACACAAATAAGGCAGTAAAACAGGATTTAATAATCCTCTGCACATTTCCAAGAAGCACATCGTTACATATTCCGCACTGACAAAAGTGACTGAATGTACTTGATTCAATCATGCACATCATTTCCACATGAATAAAATACATCACATAAACACAAAAAATGCCAAATGTAAATCAGCTCAAAGAGAGAATTATGCTGATGTAATCTATTTATTTACATGGAAAGGATACACATATTTGAGTCAAGAAAACTCATTGCTTCACTACTTTTTTCAGTGTTGAGATGTTCCGATCCAATCAGATTAAGACACTGGGAGCTGATCAAGACATTTTTAAAAGGATCCGCTAACTGGTCTCATTCTAAACCTCACAAGAGGCCATTTTATTCTGTAGGGCTACACCACGGTCATAGAGACAGGTGACATAAATAGTCATTATCCCATTATACATTGTGAAGCACATTCTCAAAGGTTAGAAGGTGGTTTAAAGGTCTACAGTGTGGAGCTGTTTTAAGGATCAATTCCATAACATTATGATTATTATTATGATAAAGTTCTCTAATTTGAAGTGTTCATAATTGGTCATTATAGGAATAAGACATCCGAATGCCCCTTAAAGATACTTCACTGAAAGTTATTGTAAAAAAATTCCTTCAGTTGTTGCCTGATGTTTTATGACAGTACTTAGGGACCAAGTTTTGGCCTAAAACATATTTTCAAAATCCATTTAAACCAGGTATGTACAGGGCATGTAATCAAAAGTAAGAAAACAAACTTCTGTTTTTAGACTTAGCATTATTTTGCCTTTATCAAAATTACGTATAAATAAACCTCATAAAACTGAGGTTTGATTCCTTGCCTGGGCAAACACACCACACTACATTAATAAGAGTCCTTAGGCAAGCCTCCTTGCCCCACATTTACCTACATCTGTAACATGATTAAACTTGTCTCTGTGGATCTCTGAAATCCATAAAATATAAAATATCAGTGTGAACTCAGAGGACACATGATGACTCACTGGTTGTTTTAGAGAGTAAATAAAATGGCTTTTCTTGTGACATCAGTACATTTTTCTTTAATGCACCATTTTTAGCTAGCCAACTGCTCGCAAAACACACTTAAGCCAAATCTAAAATGATGAATGTGTATGGTTGGGACTGCATTTTAGTACAAGAGGCAAAATGCTACCTTAAGACATCCCTAGTTGCTTCATAGCAGCAGACGGAACAGCAGCAGCATGGCCTGTGAATGTGTGACAGGTGCGTTAGAAGGGTCAGATAGGAGAGAGGGCCAAAAGCCACCCATCGCCCCACCCCTCGTTAATCATTAACAAGCCCTGAAACACAAGGCCCAATACGAGCACTGCAGCTGATTAATTATGGAGAGGGACATGTTGACTCTGTATCTCTCTCTCTCTTTTATTCTGGCTTCTGCTCTGAACACTGAGTCACACACATGCCTAGACACACATCTCCCATCCAGCAGCACCCGCTAGTTTACCAAACCATTTTTGTCATCTTTATAGACTCAGGGTGTTGTGGAGATGCTGCTTCTGTGGCTTAGGAGGTGCATGGTGACGGAAATAGTCGAGGAGATTTAGGAAAGCTTAGGGAAGCAATGCTAAGAGCTTACAGTTGCTGTCAGAAGAACATTTCATAACTGCATTTTTTTACACCATTTAAAAACGGCAGCTGCTCTTTACATTGTGTGAACATTTCATATTGAATGGAGCAATAAAAAGTGTTTAAAAACATTACTCTTTGCTCTCTATTTATTCTACACCATTTTCTCATAAATGAACATTATACACAACTCATAGCAGCAAAACATCTAAATCCATTTATTTTTCACAGAAAATGCCGATTCAACAGCTAACAGACACCCGCGTTGAGAAACACTGAGCTGGGTAATGGAGGGGGAGATTGTGGGCCATCCACAGAGAGCAAGGTAAATTATTATCATGTAATTTGTGGCATTTTCATGGATCAAACTTGTGATCTTCTGATGATCTTTTCAGGAGACAAAGAGTTACACATATTTAACTGCACTTCAGAACGCCAGCTGGGCTTTTTATTGTGTAAACATTCTATGATGAATGGTCCAATAGAAATGCTAGGAAGTGTGAAAACACAAATGAGTCCTGTTTTGCTGTTTTAATTTCTATATTCAGGCTCTGCGCACTAACAAACTTTGGTCGTAACTGCAGGCCAGATGTGCCGTCCATGCAAGCATTTGGATGTAAAAGGCCATGGGATGTTTTTAAGACTGGTATTACTGGAACCTTTCATTAGGGAAAGAGGGTCACAAATGAGTGAAACCAAAAGGGAGTAAACAGAGAGTCTGAAGATTCATGTCAAACCTCCAGCACTCCCATCTAGATCCCTCTGGACTGACCTGGCCTCTTTCTCCCCAGGGCCTTAGCTTTGTCTGTGTCCAGGAAACAAGTTCTCGGTGTGGAGATAGATTCATTCGATTGGGTGTCCTGGCAGCAGCTGAAACTCTACACCCGTGGCGGTCTAGAAGGTGACTGCTCAGTCCTGGGTATTGTCTTTCCTCCTGCTGGAAGAGGCTGGCTCCAATGAAGCATGAAAGCAAATCCTCAATAAATAATAACAGTTTTGAATCCTGCTCAGCATCGCATGGGGGCAGTTCTCATGAAGCGTGGGAATTCTCCCTCCCACTCCAGCTACACACACACACAGACCCTTGCAAGATGACTAAAAGGAACAAATGTGAAAAACCCACACGCGAACATCCATAAAATGAAGCCACGTTACAGATAAAAACGCTAAGTGCAACAAACCTGTAAGATTTAAATAACACTCACATAGTGTTACGGTTCTATACTAATGAAAGAGTTTTTCCATTGAACCTTCACTGCATCATGTGCAGGTTCATTAAAGTTTAAGTTCTACATGATTGCATATCTCATTTACAAAAAAATGTTCTTTAAAGAACCACCAGTTGAAAGGTTCTTTGAGGAACTGAAAGGGATTCTTCTATGGCAGTGGTCACCAGTGGTCCTGGAGATCTACCTTCTTGCAGAGTCTGTTTCCAATCACAATCTGTCACACCTGCTCCACCTAATTCACTTCTTCAGAAGTCCTTAATTGGGTTGGAGCTAATTCCTTGATTAGGTTTAAACTAAACTCTGCAGGAAAGTAGATCTCCAGGAGAAGAGCCGGTGACCGTTGTTTTATGACATTGCTCCAAAAAGCCTTTATTATAAAGGGTGCAAGTGTGAGATAATCAAGACAAACCTCAGTGAGACAGAAGATAATGCCCTCAAACTTATATGACACACATCACATACTCCATTCTGATCTACCCCCGGACATGGGGCTTCTAGCAACCAGATGGGATTGCAGCTGTTGGCTCCCTTGGGGCTGTCAGCTTCACTAAAGCTGTGCTGTGAAACTGGTATAATAGAAAGCCATCAAAACAAAGAAACTGCTGAGAGATATGAGCTAACGGACGATACACTGGAATTCTGGAAGTATGTGAGTGTTATGAGGGGGAGGGTCACAAGATCGAGGTTTGGACGGAAAAAGGCATTCTTTCACATGTATCTGGTTTCACATTTAGATCATGGGCCGGCTTGTTTTGGCTCCCTCCCGCTAGAATTCCTCCTGGCCTTCATGAATAGATGACTGCTTTCTATGTCTGAGCAATCCCTGAGCGAGGGACATGGCTATCTGTTCAACTCTGCCCTCTCTGTACTCTTCTATAGAGGACAGACTACCGGCAGGATGTGGACAGGAAGAACAACATAGATCCAAGAGATTGTTATATTAAAGCAGGATTTGTCTTCTCTGAACACACATGTACTCTGGGAACTTGACACAAGAAACACAGCAAAGTTGCCACGGTACAGATTCCTTGCAGCAACCTAATCAGTTTCTTTCACCTAGGATTCACTCAAATCTGTAGTGACAAGTAGGGTGAGGCTAAAAAGGGCAGTCCAGCACTTGCTCACAACCTTTGGAAAATGTCATGCAGCTTTGGGTGCTTCCCACTTTCCTAATGATTTGATCCAGCACTCAGTTGGTGATGGTGAGTGAATGGAAAGAGGAGGGTGAAGGCAGAAAGAAAATTGGAGAGGGAAGGAGGTGTAGACATTTGAAGCCCACAAGACCTGTCTGTTTATGTCAGGTTTTGTAAATTATTTTTTTTAGCTAATGTTGGGTTCAAATTTATGTCCAGATCAAGGTTCACCATGGCCCACAAG
>JBBPCZ010000142.1:28921836-28940387 GCA_037974445.1 Brycinus macrolepidotus | reverse complement strand
GGTTTTGTAAATTATTTTTTTTAGCTAATGTTGGGTTCAAATTTATGTCCAGATCAAGGTTCACCATGGCCCACAAGCCAGAATGAGAGAAACGCATTATGTATAAAGTTTATCAAGACAGGCAACCGCAATTCTTAAGGATTTAACATTTAACATAACATCCCCTAAAGTAAGTGTTTAATAACCCACCCAGTATATTTATTCTTTTTTTTAATTGTTGCAACATGTAGTCATATTTTACTAAAAATGTGTACTTATATTAGGATGTTTGTCAAAATTTAAAAATAAATGAATTCAAACTGAGTTTTGTTTATTGATGATTTAATGGCAGCAGTCATTCTCATTTTATGGTTACTTAACAGGTACTACTGTTAATATTTGATATGACCTACAGTTGCGGTCACATTAAGGTTTATTTTAAACTCATACATAGGGCTGACTCCACACCATTCTTAAGACTTTACATAGGGAGGTGTTCCCACACCTTTCTGCACTGTCTGCAACACTGATACTGTTGGCACATTTCTGCTTATGTTTTGAGATTGCAGTGAGGTCAGCAACATATTATCTATATTACCTGATCGACCTAAAATTCCTGCAGATAGGAATCTTGCCTTTGTTAATTAAATGAATAGCTCCTTCACCTTCACGGTAGCTTGAAAACGTTTAATTTTTGCTAGTCCAGTCATTTTTAAAAAGATTGTCCTAATATACTGCCAATACAATTTTTTACCGTTCAGTCCAAATGTAAAACTGTTATATTATATATAATATAATCATATTGAGCAGACTACCGCAATGATAAATGAAGCTAAAGAAGTGTTTAATAACCCATTCCTGTATATTTATTCTTTTTTAAATTGCACAACAATATCTAGTGGTAGTTTACTAAAAATGTGTACTCTTATTTTATAACTGCATTTTTATTGCATTTATTTAGTTGGGTTTGGTTGTGTTTTGTTTCATAACTTTGTGAAGTGGGTCAATCTGGGTTTGAACAGAATTTTACTGAGACATACCAACATTTCCAGCAGAAACAGCTCTAATTGACACACACAGGCACTTCACCTAGGTTTTTGTTTCCAGCGCCCTCAACCTACCAGCTCCCAGCTAATCCTCCAGACTTGTGAACTCTATGCACTTTCACTTTTTTATCCACACACAACCTCCCTTACTCATGCCATCCCTTTCCCTCCTCCTCACTATTCACCCATCATTCCCAGTCAGCCCCTATCAATCCTACAGTTTATTTTGATTCGGAGACAAATGGCTTTCTAATACCCACTCATACCACCCATGGTGTCATAAGCACTTCAGCTGGTCCCGCTTAATAAAGACGCAAAAGAAGTGCCATGGTACTGCGGCACAGTGCAAAGTCACACCAACTACATGAGATCAGCCTCTAAATGAGGACCGACATTTGAGGCCTTCGCCCAGACCTCTTTCAAGGATTTCAGAACCACAACTGAAGATTGCTCTGTCTATTAACAGCCTTGTTGTACTATTTCCTGGGCTAGGTTGAAAAGATGTCTCTTCTAATGTGTTGCTCCAGCTCTGCAGGGCAGGGCCTGGAACTAGTGCATTGAAAAAAGCAGCAGCTCCTTTCCAAAGATAAAGGTCAGACCACACACATTAAGGAGATAATAAAGTGTGGCTTGTTGATGGGATGTATTGTTGTTTTAATCTAATTTGAAATATTAGGTAAACAATTAGGTGGTCCTAGATGGTTCACATAATAAAATCTTTGGCAGCAACAAAGTGATTGTCCACCCATTCCTACAATGGATCTGTTACATGTGAAACGACATTATATCAAGACAACAAAACTTTTTTCTTTGATAAGATTATTTGTGAAAACAGTTACTTCAGTCTCACTTCAAAACGCTACTTTATTTGCCAGCACACAAGTCTGATTACAGTTAGTATAATAATCTGGTCAGTAAGTGTATCAAATCAAGGTTAGGGTTAAGGTCACTTGTTTCAACCTCTTACAACAAGGATTTTGAGACGCACTGCATATGTCATTCACAAAAACACAAAAAACTATACTAAAAATTAGATGTAAGTGCTTATACTAAGCAAACAAAATAATCAGTTGTGTTACTTTAAGATTTATTTATTTATTAGCAATAATTTAACTCTAAATATCTTAAAACTAGTGACAGAAAATGTGTATATGTACAGCTTTTGACAGGAAATATGCATCTAAGGTTCTGATTCCATGCGCAATATTAAGACTAAATCTGTTGATTTTATATAAATCATGATTTATAAACAAATAAATGAATCCTCTTTTGGAAAGCAGACGTAGCTCATGATGGCCTAATTTAAACATTTTGAGTCTCACATTACTAGTGCTATAGTTTTAGCAAGAGACTTGAATCAGAAAATTAAACTTATATTGAGTCCCTGTATGTCAGTATTCTGCATGATAACTGAATCGTAGATGCTTATTTCATATTTTAAATGTCCATTAATATATAGTAATATGGTTTTTGTCAGTGCCTTTTTGGTAATGCATTTTCTTTGGTGTATGCGTAGAGTGTTAAATTCTGACCTGCTTTGCTGGAGTCAGTGTCGGTGGTGGGTGGCAGGGCGCCTGTTGGTGAGGGGGAGGAAGTGGGTCCAGGGGGAGGTTTGTCACTTTCCTGTGGACGAGTCTTGGAGGTCTCAATACCTTTGACTCTCCTGGCATGCCGATTCCCCTTGTAGTGGGCTTCTGCCTGACTCTGAAAAGAACAAGATGTTTTCAGGACCCTATTTGGAGATTCCCAATGGATTCATGTCACAAGTTCATGTCACTTCAACAGTGCTTGTAACTTTATTAGACACACCTACCTCGTTAAAGACTATAGTTCAGAGCACAACTAGTGTTACTCATCCACTAGCCCTTCATTCGTGGTTAGGTTCTGACCACAATGGACAGGACATAAAGAGATCATGTCCATTGTGGAAAGGATTGTTCCACACAGATAGGCCACAGTCAATAACTGTAAACCTATATGCGAGGACTACTACATAAAACAGCCAATGTGTTTAGGTTCGAGGCAAGTGTACCTAAATACAGCAGTTACTGAATAATTTGTTTTCAGATTACAATTGAAAAACAACAAAGGATAACTTGCTCAGATGTGTTAGCAGCTGGAAAAGAACAAAACAATCCACCTGCTCAGTGCTGGTGTAGGATGTAGTAATAACCGTCAGAATAAGTAAATACTCATTAACAAAACCACCCATTCATTACACGGCAAGAAAATACACCGGCTGCAGTCATGATGTCATACTACGGTGACACAGTACACCAACTTGGCCACAGCACAGCACTGTGAACCCTATCTAAATAATGCCTGCCAGACTTTTGAGTGCCATTCTATATCCACTGGGGACTGCAGACCAGCAGACTGCAGGCAGCTTACACTTGCACCCAATCTGCACTCAACAGGGTGATATGAACAGCACTGGCCTTAGTACTGGGGTTCTGGGGACCGGTCACATATGAGGCAGGGACTGGACATCCTATCATCCTGTTCTAGCACTCTAGCTCAACAGGGTATGCAAAGACTGTCATGTTATTACTAGGGATGTGAGAGACATGCCTACTTAATAGAAGATAGGCCAAAGAGCAAACACAAACATCTAAATTGCACTCCACTGGCACAACATTCTTCACTTGAACGGACTTTGTTTAGTCCTGCTTCGCCATGGTATAAATATTTGCTCACAGGGACCAGGGTCACATAATATCCTTATTGGCTGTGCAGATTGCAGTTTTTTGGGTCGGTGGTGGGGGGGGGTTGGGGGGGGTGCTGGGCCAGAGCCTCAGAGAAAATAATATTACACTGTAATTGTTTGTCTTGGAAGACACATCGGTCTGAGAATGTCACCAGGTAACGCTACATGTCTGTCATAGGACAGGGCAAACACGAGGCTGTGGTCAATGGAAAAAAAGAGGCACAGATGGACATAGAAAAGCAGACTATTGTGTCCTTAATCTCCAGGAACATTCCCACCCCTGTGGTGCGGGATGGTACACTCTGCTCATCCATCATACTGTTGACTCGACCTCTGGTGGGGACACAACGTGGATGTTTCCAGAAATGCACATGTAGGACCATCGTCCAAGGTCTACATCATTGTTATGGAGCTCAGACGTGGGGCACAGAACACAGATGAGTGGTCACCATGCCCCACAAAACTAGGAATGGACCAATATGGAATTTCTGGGCTGATAATCACCAGTAATTAATATCTTGCATGTTTATATGTATAATATGTTGCATGTACAGTCTTGTTCTGCAGAAAGAAATAACTACCAGTTACAGAATAGAAATGTAATTCATCACATAATTAATTATTAAATTACATCTGAATAGTACAGCAAAATATTAATTAACAAATTAATTTTAAATGACCATATCACTATTGTCAATTACTGTAAACATTTGCCTACCTAGCAATCACTCTTATAAAGGGCTGCTTACAATGATAAGTGAATGTAACATGTTCCCATTATTAGTTTAGCAGTCGGCTTCCTGCGTAAATAGAGAATTCAGTCTCCAGTATCTTGTGTGTGGGATGATGGTGTTATTCGCTATGCTTCTCACTGCTTTGAGTTCGAAATGAAGGCAAATGCTCGGCTCTAATGACCACAAATGCATCAGTGTGCAAGTTATTGGTTGTAAATGTCAGAAGTAGCTCCAATATTTGACCAATAATCTCATTTTAATAATACGTTATTTTAATTAATTATTGAATGAATAATAACCTTTTCAAATTTAGCTGCAATTAATACCCTTGCCGCCCACATACCTATATGTCTACTTCAGACACATTAGCTAGACATTAGCCAGCAGCGGTTCATGGCACCAAGCATAGCCCACTGCAGAATCCAGCCTATCAGAACAGTGCTGATGATTATTAAGTAGCAGGATTATCTCCTGTCATTCTCCCAGAAGAGCTGAGAGTTGATGACAGCTGCTGCAGGCTTGGAGAGGCACAGCGAGAATGAATGCCCAGCACTGCAGCACAACAGAATGCAGAAAAACACAGGAGGAAAAGATGCTTTGAATTTACTTGATTTAGTTCTCAGCTTGGTTCTCATATGGTTCCAGAAAAAAATGAATCCATTGTATGGTTCTTTAGGGATCCAGAAGTAGTCAAAAAATACTTTGGCACCTTTATTTTGTGTGTACACTGGCTCCACATGAAAAAAATATCTTACATCCACATAATTTTGTCTTTACTGTTGATTACAGTTGGGAATAGTTGATGTAATATATTTTATTAATGTGAAATAATGTACATGTCTGAATCTGGTCCATTCCAAGGACAATTGTTTTTTCAGTGGCATGGCCCTGTGGCAAAAGAGCAGACTGTTGTGGCTAACAGGCTAACGGCAGCAGAGAGACCCATGGCACTGAGGTTCGAAGATCAGAGCAAACACAGACATGTGGCAGTGTGGTAGCACAGATGCTGAGAGACTTGGAGCACAGAACAGAGGAAGGGCTGACCCGGGCCCACCTCTATGGCAGCAGCAGACAGACACATTGCGGGGACAAGATGGGCTGACTGTGGGCTGTAATTGGTGGTGACAGAGCCTTATATAGCTGGTGGTCTGTAATCAAAGCCCTTGGGGGACTTTAAGGAGTTGCCTGTCTAAAGCTGTGAGATCAGAACAGAGGTCACTGAGGAAGAGCTAGGTCACTGCTTAGCAAGCCCACATCTCTGGGATCAAGGAGGACTTAGAAGAAGATCTATGGCTCTGAATGACACCAGCAGACGTGTACACTCACTTAACCCCTGCCAACAAGCCACAAATAACATGCTCAGGTCCAGGTGTTGAGTACGTGTTACAAAGCAGACACTCAGGTCAAGGTTACTGATGGTCAAAATAAATGTCAGAAGGAGAAAATAGGCTGATAAGTTAAAAACTGATTGGAAAGGACATCGTAAAATGATGACCATGGATGCTTTTTCCAAGAATTACTGACAAAAAATGGCATGCATTGTTACCACATGTGCTGATAATAAACACTGGATCCAGCTGATTTTTCCCTTAATTACGGAGGCACTGCTTGGTGTAAAAATAAAGCTTTCTAAATGATTCTTGGCTTTGATGGTTCTAGAAAAACCCTTTCATTGGAATAGAACCGTTTCATTATCTGATCTTTTACATTGGAAAAAGGTTCTCCACACAGACACAGCTCATTTAAAAAGATTATTCTTTGAAGAACAATCCACTGAAAGGTTCTTTAGGAAATCAAAAGTGGGTCTTCTTACTTGGCATCACTCCAAGTAATTCTTTTTAGTACTGTAGAGCAGTGGATCTTAAACGAGTTCTCAGAGACCCCAAGATGGTCCAGATTCTGGCTTCCACCCAACTGGCAACATTTAAGGTTAGAACAAAACTGTGGACCATCTGAAGGTCCCTGAGATCTGTTTTGAGATCCACTGCTTTAGAGGATCTGGATGCACCTGAGAGGAAATTCATTTCAAAGCACATTATGGCCACAGCTCATAAAATTCATGGACCACTGGCTTATGCATTCCTCCTCAAGGTAATGAGGACACCTTCTCATACAGAACCGTACTGTAGTGTTCTGCAGGCATGGATTACTGTTCTTCTTGGCCATGTGTGCTCACAACGACAGATGAAATCACTAAATACAACCAATAGACTAAGATGGCAGCAGGGGGAGCAGCAGTCACAGTCATTTTAGAGCTTGGTGTAAACCCTGCTGTGGGGCAAAGCTCCTCTAGTGACAGAGAGTGATGGGCCCAGAGACTGACAAGCAATAAGCCACAAGGGAGGGCGACTGCAGCTTTAAACCCAAGGGTTGTGGGGGTGGTGGGGGTAGGGGGATTCGAGACACGCATTCAACCCCATCCTGCAGCAAACACTGGCACAATGCGGTGACATCACTCTCCTGCAGCACAGCAAGGTTATACCTCCATCTCACGTGAGAGAATGGGCAGGGAGGGGGAGAGAGACAGAAAGGACACTAGAGGCTGCTGCCTTGCGACAGCACAGCAACACAGCTCCAACAAAGCCCCCAGCTTCCAGCTTGATGAATGCAGCTTGTGATAAATACTGGCAGTCAATCTGCAGCTTTATTTTTCCCACAGTAAATATGCTCCCTTATCAGAGAAGGGGGATTAGGAATATATGAATCCATAATGAGGCGTGAAATGACGGTGGCATGGGGCGAGCGGACGGATTTTTTAAAGGGAATCAATGCGGCGCTCTCATCAGGCAGCGCTGCTGTGGGGAAGTGCTGCATTCACACCAAGCATCCAATTCATGACATGTGCGAATTATAACATGATCTTCTCTGAAAGTGGTGCCACAAAAAGGCAGCTGAAATGCTCTGGCATGGCTAATGCTGCATGATAGACGCGTTAGGGTCTCCAGCACATCAACTGAAGGTGCTTTGATGTTGTGCAGAATCTTTGCCTCCTGTTGACTGGATATCCATCTGTCTCCGTCTGCCATGTTTACCGATGAAACAGTACTCCAATCGCTAAGCATACATCACAAACACAGTAGCATCCATGACTGTAACTGTTCATGCATGCCTGCAGGGAGGCACTGAGCACACTGAGGGTGTTGAAATTATGGTGGTCTGGTGGTGTCATCATAGGGCAGCTGTTGGTGCCAGAGATCTCCACTAAGAGGTAAAGCTCTTAGTGTTTTATTGTTCGGCACGTGTCAATATTTACGAGGGTGCTGTGTGTCAAACTGGTTTGACTAGCAGGTCACGAGCCAAGCTATAAACAGTGAGCTTCTTCATACAACATAAGCCAGAGCAGAATTCACAGCTAGGATAACTACCTCATCATGACCAACAAAAGAAGGTAAAATGTCAGTGATGCATTGAATTCACCTGATTCAAGCCCTGGGTGTTTTCATTATTGACCATTTTCAGGTAACCTATTTGGTGCCCGAATTTCAAATGGTTCTTTAATTGCTATTCCACCTATATTTAAAAGCCTAAACAGCTAAAGCAAATATCGGGTCTGGAAAAAGAGATGCTTATTTTTAAAGCCATTGTAAGCTGGGTAGTCTCAGCATGTCTTCTCATAAATCATTTGTTACTACTTTGGCCCAATAGCTACTTTACAGGCCTCCACAAGCAGACCAAAAATTCTCTGCCTCAACCCTCGTCTCTCAGTGTCTGTGGCCTGGGCTCAAAGTGGGCCATACATCTGCTGAGTGGAGGCTTGAGATTACAGCCCTTCCACCAAGAACACCACATTCTACCCATGATTACAGTGCTGCTCCATAAAAATAGCGCAGGATTGCGGGGCACTCCCAGGATTCGCTCACTAACTAGCCCCATGCACTGTACACTGCCTATCACAGCTGCCACCTGAACTCAGCAACAGAATATCCCAGGCTCCAGTTTCTCCTTAACAAGTAAAACCGCTGAAATGCTATTCAATTTACGGTCCACAGAAATGATAACTGCTCTCACAAATAAACTGTTTTCATAGTCCTCTTTGAGAGAAGAAAGAATATATGATATTAGACTATCCTGACAATCTCTTTTGTTGAAAAAGAAGGCTTTTCCTCTTTTTATATAACTGGAGATTTTAAAAACACATCTGTATGCTTGACTGAAATTACTTGGTTGAATTATTGTCCACCCCCATAAGATCTTAATCAATGTTGGATGTTGATAGGGACTTTAAAAAGCCCCCTGAAATCAAAAGGAGGCAACAAAAAAAAAAATCCTATTTCACGCTCTGTGGCCTCCCCAGCAACACGGAAATGTTATGCAGATACATACCGCAGCTGCACGGAAGTGGATTTACAGTGTTCTACTTCTGGACTGAAAAGCAGGATCAAAAAGATTCCTCAGCAGCCCGAACATAACACCCTTCATGCATACGAAACACATGTCTAATAATGCCACATGCAAGCACTCAGAATCGTAATAATAACAAACACAGGCTCCTCTCCAATGAGCCCAAACAGAACATTCAGAAAGTGATCAGACACAGAGACAACTTAGTGAATTGGTATCAGACAGAAAGCGCACCTCTGAGTTGAATCGAATCTGGCAGACGTTACAGGAGATGATGGGCCGCTTGGTCTTGACCAACGGGACTCCGAAGGTGTGGTTGATCACTGCCTTCTGAACAGGATCCATCTAGAATAAATAGAGGAAGAGAGAAAGTGTGAGTGTACGAGAGAGAAAGGGACAGGAAAAGAGAAAGCAGTGAAACTAAACTCTTGTATACAGAAGCAGCTTCCATGAGCCAGACAAGGCCATTAATCATGTTGATGGAGTGATCTAAATGGCCTGCAGGTTAGAGCTCAGTCTGTAGAGCAGGGTCAGGGAGAGAAAAAAAGGGTCAGGCCACTGGAAGAGACCAAGTCAGCCTTACTTCTCATGTACTGTATATCCTTGTATAGTTCTACAGAGTATCGACAACTTGGCTAATTAACAAAGACAACCTAACTAATTCACCGTTAACACGGAGCAGGCTCCCCACCAACCCACATTAGATAATTGGAGAATTAGCAATTAGCATGCACACCGACACCAATTTATCAGTATCTTTAGGCAGAACATGCTGATAATCAGGCCTGGATTTCACCACATACTCGAGCAAGAGCAATCTCTTCCAATTTGATAATAGAAAAATGAAATTTCCATAACGGATTGTTCATGGCACTGATCTCAAGAAGAACGACTGGAAATATCATAAATTGCTTCACCCAGAGATGAGTTTGCTCCTGGCAGTAAACAGCACAGCTCTTGAAGGATAGCGCTGCACTAACTGTTTTGTCAGACATTCTCTAGGAGTGGTGTATCCAGTGACATCACCCTAATTGTTTCAGCTGAGGTGTCCATCACCTCAGGCTTGGAATAAATTTAACTGGTTGGCTTAAAAAATGTCAAAACGAGTTCCACACACACAGAGGCACCCCTGTTTTGTGATATTTGTTTTTATTTCCTGTGATTATTATTACCTGGACTTGTCTTATTGGTCATTTAAGTGCTGTTCATTTTATATTGATGGAGGCTTATGTTTCAAAACATATTAAATGCCACTTTAATTGCTTTGATTTGTATTAAAACATATGTAAAAAGTTACATTAAATTCTTAGTCAACTGGTCTTTTAATTATGATTTTTTTTTTACACAATGTAAAAATTTGCTGCTTTGTTAAAAAGATGTAGAAAAACAACAACTGAAAAGAAATGGACACACAAGGCCTTCTTTGGACAGTGACAAAAGGTCAAATTCTACTTTTGGTTTCATTAAGAATCACTGGTTATGCTAATCAACATTCCAGGAGGCTCTAACAACATTTGCTTAATTCACACAAAGCATATTTTTAACATCTCAGAATGAATGTAGATGAGAGTCATCACTTTCTTTTGACTTCTAAGAACAACAGGCTTTAGCAGGCCTGTGTGTAACGTCGACCCTTGGCTGGCTAACAGTGGGGAGAGGCTCAAATGAATATTCCCTAAGTCAAACAAAAACAGTCTGAAACTCAACACAGGCACTGTATCCAAGCAACCCTCTATTAGAAGTAAATACGCAGAGGGCTGAGGCATGGAGGGGGTGACAGCGCAGACACACACCATCTGTAGGTTAACGGGCCTAGCGCCGGACTTCCTGGGATAGCTCCCCTCTTATCTCATTTGGCTGCACACCCCAAACTCATCCACCCACCCCAGCACTCTGCAGCCCGAGGGGGGGCCAGATGCAAGTGCAAGTGCGAAGTCTACAGCACTGCAACAGCCAGACAGGCACTGGATTAACCACAATGATGTTGTTCTATGGCTTTCCCTTCATGAATCCTTCAGGGATTAACTGGAGCTGGCAGTTAGCTGGGTAATCAGAATGCCTCAAGCCAGAACGCATCAATAGAACAGATACAACTGTCAGCGCTAACCGGCTCTGCCGTTAGATGGTCGGCAGGCTTTGGAGGAGCGTGCAGGAAAAAAACATTTTGGAAAGGCTTCTCATTAGCTTCAGATTACTTTTAGGGTCCTGAAGCTGTTTAAAGTCTACTCAAAGCACTTTAAAAAGAGAACTCTTATAACGAAGACTCAAGCCCTAAAAACCCAGTGAGTTGTCTCTCTGCACCTTGAGAATCAGAACAAAATAGCCCAGAGTACAGAGCTGCTGCTGCTTTTGCTTCTTCTACAGTTTGTTCGCATATCTTACACGTCCATTTCATTCACTTTAGAGGATAGAGATGAATCACGCCATAGTGAATCATATGATCTCACTAACATAACAAAAGCACTCTTGGTTAAAATGACGATAATAGCTTACAGATGATATCCAGGAGGAGGACAAATATTCATCACAACCCTGTCTTCTAAAAGAAAATCTGTCATCCAGGGTTTGTGGAGGCCAGTGTAGAAGAGATATAAATATCTGCATTGTTATTTTCCTTTGTGATGGTGCGTAATGATGGCCCACAGAACTTGCATCAACACAGTAACCTACTAAGCAGTAGCTATTTACATCTGTGCTGTCAGCATAGAAAGCAGACTACCATCTACCAACACCGAATTCATTTTACTACAGGAGGTTCTCTAGAACTAGTATGAGATAAAGTACACAAACAGCCCAGATTAAACATCATAGCCCAAATGTTCACATCAACATTATGCGACAGAGTTCATATTCAATGACAGTAATAACACAAAACATGGTTTTGTCTATTAATGGTGTTTGTTATGGGTTCAAACAAGAGTATTATTACCAAAGGAGTTCCAGGTTTAGGCAATTACAGAAGACCACTGACTCCAGGTTCAAAGACCCCTCACATAATTATGGCTCTTTACCAACTGAACAGTTTTTCCTGGAACCTTTACATTACTTGTTTAATTTTTCTTCACACTCACACATCTCATTTGCAAAGTGGTTCCACAAAGAACCATTGAGTCAAAGGTTCTTTAGGGAACCAAACATAGTTCTTCTATGGCACTATGGCAAAGAATCCTTTTGGCACCTTTTTTGTCTGCCTCACCAGGTAAAACATAATCCAGCTCACATAAAGCTGTAGACCTTTAGACACACTTCAGAAAAGTTCCAAACAAAACCAAGCTCTGCAAAGTAATGCAGAGTGTGTGGAACAGTGTGGAAACTCTGTGGAACTTTTTATTCCTTCCATTCCTCCCTCCTTTAACTTAATCCAGTCATTTTGCATTGTTTTCCAAGAAGTTACTGAACGTCACCCAGGTAAAAATGGCCCTTAGTCACTGCTAGGTCATAACTAGCTGTGGTGTAACAAGTCACACGTCTTATAATGTGGAAATTCAAAGGAGCAGTTAATTCACACAGACGCAAGAGAAGACGCAAGAGTTTCCCTCCCTCTGTTCTCTCTGACACCTCTTTTCATAATTTCTCTGCAAATATCAGTGCCACATTCCACAAGCGTAACATGTACTGCCACGGTGCACACTCAGGAATATTCTGGCAAGAGAAACAAAACCCGCACCCACAGATAAAACAGCCTTTGAAGTAACTATACTGCTTTGAATAGTGTCCAGCCTGTCGTGTCTGGAGAGTACAGACAGAGGCTTTGCTTTGTTTTTACCTCTCTGTCTCAGGTCCTTGTTCATGTGAGCCACTCACCTTTCTGTCCTCAGCACCGCTAGGATCTTTCAGCTGCATCCGTTGGCCGGCAAGAGTGCAACCGTGTGTGTGTGTGTGTGTGTGTGTGTGTGTGTGTGTGTGTGTGTGCGTGCGTGTAGGAAGGGTCTGATGGTGTACAGCTTATTCAGAAGTGATCCTTGCTGTCCCACTGCGCCACCTGATTCCCACGCTTACTTCTTCACACACCCACGTGTGTACACACACATACACACTTGTGCATCCTCTCTTCTTAGGAAGTCCAGACTCTGCATACGCACACCCACCGCTGTGTTTACAGATCATAGATAGGTCTGTTAGTTATTCTCTTCTTCTCTTTCTCTTTTGTCCCTCTTACCCCACTCTGAACTGTAATGTTGAAACCTTTCTCTCTAAGCCCTTCTCTCTCTCTCTCTCTCTCTCTCTCTCTCCCTTCATTCCTCCTGTTGCTTCAGTGTTAGTCAAGATCTCATGTCACTTATGCGCTCTCTCTCTCTCTCCTCCCCATTCTGCTCTGCCCCTTACTTTATATTTCCTCCCCTTTCCCTTCTCTGTCACCATTCTTTTATTCTCTTTTTTCCCCCTCAGCAACTTCCTTCCATCTCTCTGTTTTACACTCTCTCATTCAGGCATTCAGGCATATGCACGCGCACACACACACATACTCACTCAATCTGTCCAGATGCAGTGGAAATGTCATGCACTCTCCTTCGCTTTCTCCTCTCTCTCTCTCCCTCCCTCACTCTCTCGCTCTCTCTCTTTCTCAGCTTGTCAATTTCACCCCTCCTCCTGCTCCCCCATAGTGACTCAAACACTTACACTAAATGCCTCCCAAACTCCGTTTCTCATGCAGCTGCACCACAGGCTGTGTTAGAGGCACATGTGAAAACATCATGAACCATGGAGACAAATCATACAATAACACGTTAAAGTGATAGTCTGATGAAAAATTAAATTCACATAATTTTGTAGTGGATCAGCCAAGACCTGTGTGGTCTCTAAAGTTTCCCTGATTAGGTTTGCACTGGAGCTGTAAGGCTAATGTAGCTAGTCTTGCCCCAGACTATGTTAAGTTGTTGAGCAATCTCAAACAGACTTGCTTATGTTGTTTCTGACAAAAAAAAAGAATGGACAAAAGTATGGACAAAATGGACAAAAACATCACAACAGCTGGTCACTGTTTGTAGCTGAGCAATGTTGTTTTGTCCATTCCCACAGATAAAAATACACCCTGTGGCTTCATGTCAATACGTTAGGAGGCAGGTGTGTGATGATTCAGGCATGCAGTTTGAATTATGCTACTTGGTGGTCATAAACTTCCATTACTTTTTAGCTACGCTAGCCTCATAGCTGTAGTGCAAAATCAAATGAGGTTTAATTTACCACGGAAAAAGCTATGCAGGGTCGTCAGAGGTAAATAAGAAATGATTCAAAGCCAGTGAAAGTCTGTGTGGACTTTCACTATGGTCTTCAACTGTGTTTTGGAAAACAGGCACCACGAAAGAAGAAGGAGGCTGAATTCCTGGAGGATGCAGCAGGTGAACAGCAACAAGTCAGCACACAACCTGCCCACTCCAATGACTTTGAACGGAAATTCCTGACTCTGCAGCATAACCAAGTGTGTGTGCCAGGGACTCGAGAGCCTCTATGCCACAGCCAGCTGCTGCCGATAAATTATGCAGGCACGTCTGTGCCTATGAGCACATCCATTCAGACAGGTAGGTAGATGGCAAATCACATTAAAGTCACATTAAAGCTCCTACGTGAAGGAATACGGAGTGGGAACAGTCAATTGTCTCCCACTTCTCAACCACGCAAGTCCACGTTTGAGACAAAGAGTGGTGGATTAGCTTGGCAAATGCTGTCATTGTGGACATAAAACGTGGTATGTAATGGTTTACAAAACCTAAATCCTTCAGGTTTTCATAAGCAGGCGATTCCCATTCCTGATAGGATCCAGGCACTATGGATGTGAACCCAGCCAAAATGCCTCCAGCAGGGTTAAATGTGCCTCATTTTTATACATCAGTAAGTCATTTGACCCATGTAACAGTTACACAAGGAAAAGCGCCCTAACCTCCTAGCCTGTTTCTCTTCAGTGCAGGGGCTCTATCAAGGGAGCTTCAAAAACAGAAATCTGCTCTCTTC
The DNA here is from genome assembly GCA_037974445.1 of Brycinus macrolepidotus. Lineage (NCBI taxonomy): Eukaryota > Metazoa > Chordata > Actinopteri > Characiformes > Alestidae > Brycinus > Brycinus macrolepidotus. The sequence continues at coordinate 28,925,631 of JBBPCZ010000142.1, read as the reverse complement.
AGCTGTTCAGCTCTTCAGCTGCAGATCCTTTCCCAGGCAGTCTGAACCATAAAAAATAAATAAATCAAGCCGATTTTAATTTAATCAACCCTGTTTTAAAGTGTTCTTGAAATTCTGGCACTCGTAGAACGTAATTATCCCAAGTATTAAATCAGCTGAAGTCAATCCATTTAAATAAAAAGGAATGAATCGTGTTTTTCCAAGACTCCGAGGATTTTCACCTCAGGAGATATAGTAATTCTGTTTTGCTTAAAGTAGCAAGTATCCCGCGCTGCTCACCAATTTTAAGTTAATTTTTTTATTTATTTATTTTTTTTAATCACGAAGTTGATGACTTTTTTGATGATTTCACATATTCAGATGGGATCAACATAATGAAATGTAGTTTAATCTGTTGTGTTTAGAAGCTGGAGAGACTGGCATAAGAGACAACTTAAAAAACACCACACTAAAAAAACTGCAGTATTACTAGTTTAAACTGTGTTACTCTCATTTGTTAATGTAATTTCAATAAACACTCAACCATTTCCTTGACAAATGTATGTTTGATCAGTATATCTTTATAGTTAATCACACATCTTTCCCATTGGCTCCAGGCTCTAGCTGTTTGCACAGTGGACGTGTCTTTCTCCCTGTCTTACTTAACATCTCTGTCTTGCCTTTACCTTGGGTGTGTGCCTGTAAGTTATTATATTCTGATCTAATCTATTCTGTTCTATTCTATAGCACATTTTGGTTCTCTAGCAAGAGAAGACTGATCAGCATGAATAAAATGAGTTAAATCTACACTAGTAAGTCAAGTTTTACAAACCTTCATAGTTGAATTTGAAATATCAAGTTAAGCTTATGACATTTTAGTACATAATGCTGGATCAACAAATTAGAAATATTTTGCCATTTAACTGTGTGGAAATTTGTGTGATTCAATGTAGTTCAAATAAAGAATGATTGTTTTTGAGCGTAGAGGTCACGATGATATATCACAGATGATAACACAGGCAAGGTTTTGTCTTGTTATTACTACATTTTCTTTCACATTTGTGCCATGTTTTTGTTAATTTACACCAAAATAAATAAAAAACAAAGATATAAAAGCAAAGTTGAAGCTATTAAGGGAACATAATATTTTTCATTATGCAATGAAATATACAACTATGTAACTATATAAAAAAAGGAATACAATAATTCTCAGTAGATTAAAGACAGAACCCTTAGGGTAAAATTTGCATTTCCATATCTAACAGCAAACAAGGCCTGATTTCGATGCTATTTCTTTTAATGATTTGAAAGACATATAATGCTAATGAGTGCAAGCTGTCTTATCTGACTGCTAAGTGCTGTAGCCTTGGAGAGACTATCCAGATGTGGTGTCCTGTCACAGTAAAAACCCTTTTCATTACTACCTGTGTGGGGGAATTCTTGTAAATGTCAGTGTTCCATCAGGCAATGGCCCAAGCACTGCAGTGTGTCTTCACTGGTGTGTCTCCTACAGAGGGAGGTCAGTGTGTCCTCCCAGCCTCTCCAACACCCCCATCTGCTGGGCAGCAGGCACATTCCCCCCGTCATTCTCTCCCTGCCTCTGCCGCCATGGGTCCGTGGAGCTATTACTGACAGAGATTTACGGCCCACTGCAATGTTAAAACCTCAACAATCAACTGTCTGGGAATATGCTTTTACTAAAACTGCAAGAAAAAGGTGCTGGTGTTAAGCACTTACACATTCAAAATCTCTTTCTCAACATCAAAACATCATTCAGCTTTTTATTACACATATAATTTAGAAGATTTAGAAGCTAAATGGGTGATTTCGAGTCACTGGGTTTAGATTTGTGGAGTTGGCACATAAAGACCGTATTTTTGCTCTCTTTCCACTATCAGACATAGCCAAAGGGCACGCCATATTTTACAGTGGCAACAAGTCCTAGCATACACCCAAGCCAAGCCCCAAATCGCAAATCAAAATTGGCTTCTATACACAACTAAAGTCTCAGGCGCACTTTGCTCACATGATTGGGCTGTCGTTATCGTTTTTGCTGACTAGGAGCCTCATTTGCATTGCAGAGCACAATCTGGGAAAACGCAAAGTGTGGATGGACATGGAGCAGGACTGCTGAGTGAGAGAAATGGCCAACACTGGAACCTGAAATGATTAGCCATTGCTCATGCTTTATTATTCCAGACCCAGCAGAAATCAGTGGAAGTGACCAAAGGAGACAAACACCCCACAGACATTTGAAAAGGTGCAGGTGTTGGTCAACATATTGGACATAGGAAAGCACCTCTCACTGGCATGTTAGCAGAATTTAGGCAACACTGTTTCACTGACTACAGAGTAACTACTATAAACAAGCAACGCGTTTATAGTTTATGTGCATTCTAGGAACATAGTCACCTAAAAATAATGCTAACGGGCAGCATGGGTCCCCAAAGAGTTCATTTATTGCCTTTAAAAGATTAAGGGAGAATCTTTTCATGTAAAGCAACTCTGAAAGGGTTTGTTTATGTCTTGATGAAATAATTATGCATGCAATAATTAAAACATGATAAAATGGTGGAATTCCCACTTTACATGCTTCAAACAACTCATCAGTCTCCTGTGCTGTTGGGATGAATACCTGCAGCCAGACCAGCTCTTTGTGAATAACACTGGATACCCTTGAATAAGGGTTCGGTTTTTAGAGGCTCTGGAAGCTGCGTGTATTTGGTAGAATGAAGTGTAGATGAGGATGAAGACTGAGCCCTCAGAGGCCTTGTGTTGGAGGAGTTCTGCTGACTATGCTAAAAGCAAGGAAGAGCCCAAAAGATTAGAGTAGGCATTTTGCTAGTCAGTTTAAATTCAGGAAGAAACCATCTCATTGAGGTGTGGGTAATATTACTCACTAGAAATGTAACGATGCAAAAATGTGGTGAAATTCAAGATTTCATAATTCATTTAATCATTCCTTGAATGACCATTAATTGAATTATTGCTCAAAAATCGCAGCCAAACTGATCATTACAAAGTACTTACTGTGTTAAAATTGTGGAAGAGTCCAACACTGTGAGGCGGGGGTGTCTCCATGGGGAACTGCAGGAAAGGCTTCATGTCCAAATGAGGCTGGATGACTGTGGGGGTCCGCAGAAATGTGGGGACCGCCCCCGTTCGGTTGATACTTCCTGTAAATAAAGGAAAAGAGGAGGTTATCACTCACATTTAACCTCAGTGAAAACAATCATCGCCATTGATTCTGAGCAGGCATGGATGGAAAGGAGTAACAAAGATGCTGCAATAAAAAGCTGCTCTGTTGAAGCACCTTTTGTCGGCATTAATTCAGCACATAGCTGTAAGCCTTGTGTTACGAAACAGCCTGAGCTTCTGTCACTGTCATCCTCCTCTCTCTTCCTCTCTTCCTCTCTCTCCTCTCTCTCTCCTCTTATCCCCTGCCACCAGTGCAACCTTGTGGATGAGTTTCTGAAAGAAGCCACTCTTCAGAATGCAGCTTTAGCAAGCAGTTACTTAAAGCTGCTTAATTTTCACAGCTGGATTTTCCTCGCCTCCAATTCCCTGCAGTCTTAAATCTCTCTCTCACCTCGCTCTCCCGCTCTCAGCCTCCTTCTTAATCTCAGACATATTTTTTGCTCTTTCCCACTTCTCTTTCAAGATTGCTTGTCAAGCTTCTCCTACTCTCTCTTGATTTTGCAGCACAGTTCTCAGATTGGTTCTCAGTGAGGCCCATTACTGGATTGACCCAAAAACAGCACTGCGGGTACCTGTCAGTATATGTCTGTGAAGAGGAAGAGGAAGAGGAAGAGGAAG
>JBBPCZ010000142.1:28894505-28912428 GCA_037974445.1 Brycinus macrolepidotus | reverse complement strand
CTCTCTCTCTCTCTCTCTCTCTCTCTCTCTCTCTCTCTCTCTCTCTCTCTCTCTCTCTCTCTCTCTCTCTGCCTCAGAGAAAGAAAAAAGGGGCTCAGAGAAAAGATAAGAGAAAGGAATGAGAGAATAGGCGAGAGGGAGGAAAGGGGGATTTTGGTTTTGGATGAACATGAGTGTCCCCAGGTGAGAGGCAATGACCCTGGACTAACTGTAAAGAGAGAGTGGATGAATCAGCAATGTCCCTTTCCCTCACAGAGTCCCCCAGGGGCCCTCACTGAGTACATGCCATGCAAAGTGGGCTATAATCTCAAAAACCAAAGGCAGTCAAGCTATTACTCCAAGGAAATATTATCTGTGCAAAGGGGCTGGCAATTTGATAATATTTTAGAATCTAGGAATATAACGTCAGCACTCCTCGATCACTGAACAATTGTATGTCCTTCAGAAATCCTTGGCATTTTGCAATGGCAAAATTTTAACTTAGCTTTTACATTTGTTTTTTCTGTTTGTTTTATGAATATATTGTTGCTTTTACAAGAGTTTGAATAAGCAATCTTGATTAGAAACCAAGTCATCTACCTCTAAAAAGTGACATTTTAAGATTTAAGATTAGTAGCAGAGCACAGTTTAAGAGCTTTAAAGTGGCTGATAATCATTTTTATTACCAGGCCGAACTGTGTAAATGGCTGGAGGTCTGTAGCTCTTTTTACTGCCTAGTTTACCTTACACAGAACTTTATAGGTGACTTCATAATTACTTAATTAAATTGTTAATATTCATAGTATTTACATTCTGTTTAGATAATAATAAATATCTTTCCTAGTTTCTAATAGTAACTACAAATGTGATATTAACTGTGGTGTAGAACCAGCACTTTAAATGGAATTTCTAATCCAATAGCCTGGGATTTATAAACAAACAAATAAACAGACAGACAGACAGACAGACAACCAAATAAATAAGACCTTCATTTTTCAGGTGAGAAATAATTAAACAAAGTGTAACAAGAGGTGTTTTGAGGGGTATTTTGTTTGGGAAAGGGAATAACTCTGAAAAAGAGTAGGGCATATTTCTCTCTAATCCAAATGATGTCACTCATCACTAAACGGTAAAATGGTGTCACTTATCAGTAAAACCTCAGTTAATTGCATGTAGTTCATACTATGAACATAGCTCTGCGAACGGTTTGTTCACGTATACTAGGTAAACAATTTCCGAAGGCTCTCTAAATGATGAAAAATATGATAAGAACATTTTCAGCACGTTTACATCATTAGAGAACACCTCAAAGCCAAAGAGCCGAACAGGAGGAACGCTAGAACAGAATCATCCAGAGCCTGGCAGAAGTGTGTAATTACTACAGCAGCACACCACAGTAGGCAGGTGACACCTCCTTCACTGATCAAATGAACGTTGTAAGCGGGAACATTTGGTGTACATTTGAGGAAGAAATCAGCAAGGGAAAAAGTGTTTGCACGTCATCATATTATTGTGCCACTGAATGCACACACAGCTGTCTCTTCTGACAGTTTAATTATTAAAGGCTGAAGCTTTGAGCTGTGCTATTATACAGGACACTTCATCTTTTCCACTCACCGTTATTGCAGGCATGGCGCTGCTATGCTCTGCGTCATCTTTTGCCATTGCTTGAATATATCATTGTGATGATCATCATTCGTCAAAATATTGCAAAATCTGCACGCTTGTTCAGGAAAGTTAAATGCGAGTCCGAAGATTAGCCCACAAACGATCCTGTATGATTAATTTATTGGTGTCAGTACTAAAGGTGATCTTCATTTGAATCTAATCTCATTCCCCTGGCCATTAATTTAGCCTTTATAAATGGCCTGCCATATCCAAAGACTGCCTCAACAAATAGAGGCAGAAGCACAGGCTACAGAGTGGCGCAAGTGTTTAAACACTCAACTTATCATTCAGCCATTCAGATCATGACAGCCATCCATGGTCAGGCCTCACACACTCAGGGTAGGTCCCCCAATCACTCAGCATGGTGCTAGCATGGACGTCTGATAGCTGATGTTACAGAATTGGTGGTTAGTGTTCTCCTACAAGCACGTCAGGCTGTTCAATGCCATGTTTGTTGCAGTTAGAAAAGACGCCCATGTAAATCAGAGGAAGCACACGCTAGCCTTAACATGTCATAAAGGCCATATCCAGAGTGTAGACTCCAAGTAAACAATTCAAACTCAAAAAAACTGAGAATCACACACTCTTGGATCACAATTCTCAGGGTTTATTGTCCATGTATAACCACAATTAAGCAACCTCTCTATCTCTGTGCCACACCGCTCCAGCCCCGGGACCCATCCTGTGCTCAGCTGTGACCAAAGCTGAAGAAATGGCTCATTCATTTAGTCAGTTTAGGTCCAATTAGAGAACCGGCAGCACAGCTCTGCTTTGTATTCCACCACCGTCTGCAGAGAGGCAGAAGAGAGCCAGAACCTTCACCTGACCTTGCCAAGCCAATATACCATCCAAATGAACCCCCAGACAAAACAGCACTGCAGTGTGATGTCAAACGCGTGCTTCTACACACGCTGACAAAAGTAATGCATGATTTCCAAATAAATCAAATATATCAGCACATACCAAAATTAAACTAACTGTCAATGCAACAAATTGTATGTATTGTACGTGTGTTCATAACACATTCATGTGCAAATGATGTACACAATCGCATCAAGTAAAGTCAATACAGCACCTTTTAGTGTCTCTCACACACATACTGAAAAAAGGCAGGACCTTCACCTGACCTTGCCCAGCAACCAACTGTTCAAATCAACCACCAGACAAAACAGTGTGCAGTTTGATATCACACATATACATGCACTGAAAAAAGTGATGCACTGAATGTGTGGAACAGAAATGTTTGCATCATTTCTACAAGAATGAACACAAACATTTCAAAACATAAGACAACATTGTGTTGATTAAAAATATTGTAAAGGTTATGTAAAAGGAAACCATTTTTATGCAAAAATGCAAAGTGTACATAATGTAATATTTTATGTTAAAAAGTGCATTATTCTATTCGGTGTCAGAGACTATGCACTGTACCTGGACATTAACTGCCCTCACCTCAAGAGCACATTGTGTAGACACTGCTGTTAGCTGCTGCATTGCTGCATTGAAGTATTCTGCAGTGCATCTGTTCAAAGTGTCTGGGTCAACAACAGATAAACTAATGCAGGGTCCCATTACCTCACTGCCGGCACATGAAAGCCATGCCGGGTCTGTGGAGAGAACTCCTCATTTAACATGTACATTTAATTAGCATGAATCCTCTGCACCACAGTCAAACAACCAACCTTAATAATATGCCCTCTGAGCTAACTTTACTGTATGGGCCAGGTCCAGAAAACATCAATGCCCATTAAACATAAGAGCAGAGGCATTCAATAATACAAGTAAATACAAATCATTTTTGGATCACTTATTGATGCCTGTTTATATATAAAGCAATTACTGACATGAATAAACAACCTTAGAGGTCCAAGGCACTTACAAGCTCCACTTCATTCTGACTTGTGATTTCAGAAAGAAATTTTGCAAAGCATTGGTTTAAATGTACTTTCAATGTTTCAGAATATTTTTTGAGGGACTTGTGAATGCTGAAATGCCCTCAAATGTAATAAATAGATGAAATAACAAAGAAACTACACTGAAATGTCTTGCTTCAATTTCCTTGCAATGCACAGGGTTGGGATGTAACCTCAAACATGTGTTACATGACCCTCTAAGGTTTGTATCAGTAATACATATTCAGAATACAGAAACAGCTTCTTTACAAACACTGGCATGACTGCTAAAGCCTGAGTAGACTGATAAATCAATGTGAGGAGTCTATTATTTATCATAGCATTACTGGCGTCTTTTGATAGATTATCAATCTGAACAGTCTTCTCTGTTGTGCTTAGCCTCAGTGCTGTATTAGATTAATGCAAACACTTTGTGGCTGGATGCTACACATGATAGTAGCTGAAAATTGCTCAGGTGTCTTGATTTGATCATTTTCGATAGAGCAGAAATATAGAGTGTCTGAAACTCTGCTTTACATTCATTTGTTAATGTTTCCATTTTCATTTTATTAGAGCATTTGATGCTATAAAAGTACAACATTTTAAATATGTAGTGCCTTATAATGTCCCAGTCTAATGATCCAGCCACAAGATAATATGCCTTAACACACTAGCCAAAAGCTACCATTCTAGTTATGTGGCAATGTGCATGATACCACAATACGGTGCTACACAACACAATAAGATTCACTTCGATCTGTTTCAATACAATATATTGTATTGTTACTTCCCTATTAGCTACGCACTTAACAGCCAAACTTGCAAGAATTTTGAATGTGGTGAATTGTTTATAGTAAATATTTATTCATTTATTTTAATTTTCTATTATGGTGAGTTTAACACAAAAAGTGGGGCAATATATGTAGATACCAACATTACACTGCCAGAGGTAGGATGGAGGGGGTTGAAACTGGTAGGAGGGAGGGGGTTGAATGAAATGTGACAACTCACAAAACACAAAAGACACGAGTGCATGGCTTTTATAGAGTCCCTTGGTGCATTTACCAAAATGTGCACCACTTTTGCTTAGTTCATAAAACAGGCGGCAGGACCGCACTGGGAACTGTGGGAGCAGCAGTGAACTAAAGCAAGTGTGATGGGAAAAAAGTTTAAAACTTCAGGATTTCATTTAAAAGCAAATTTTTCACAAAACATAACTAAAATTACATGACAAAAGTGGCCAACAGTAACAGCAAAGGATAGTGTAAATTAAGTAACAGTAGAGTTTTTCCCATGTCATGTACTGTAAATGTGATCTGAATACATTACCTTTTTAATAGACTGTAATGGAATCACTGAATATTTTTAAAACAATATATTTTGCTGAAATCTGGCTGTAAGTTACATTTATTTCAAGTGATGTGGCTTTGGAACTGTGGTCAGTTTTATTTCACAAATATATACATGCATTAGTGATTTTATACATATAAGATGATTCCTGATTTAGTCTTTCACATCCACGACCAGGTTTAGGTCATACACTTATTTAATCCTTAGAATCACATGTATGGTGTGTGTGAATGGATGTGAGTGTGATCCCGAGATGTGTGTTTTTCTAAATCTAGAAAACAACAGGCGTACAGTTGGGCAGAATAAATGTAACATAAAAGTCATTTCACTTTATAATACATTTTACAGTGTGTGTGTTTTTTTATCTAACAGATGGTAACTTTTGCTTTCAAGGTCTCTTGTCCTTGTCAGTCCTCTCTCTAACACAATTCTGCGCCAGAAGGCTAATAATTAAAGTCAATGGTCTAACCAGTAATTTCAAATTAGAAGTGCTTGGGTTAAGAGGATTAAATGGTAGATGGCTGTCTAGACCTGGTCTCAGCCGTCTAGAATTTAGGAACAATATCTGAATCCACTATAATTACATTGCAGGACTGAAAGGACTAAATCTGATTAGTTGTGGTCATGAGTGCCAGAAAAATGACAACAGTGTATTTCTCAATGTTATAGAACAAAAAATAGCTTACTTGTACTTGTTAGACACTTCCCTTTTCCAAAAATACACACTATCCTTTCTCAAAAACAGAACAGCCAGAAGTCCAGATGTCTAGTGACCTAGAGATATTAGCAACCAAAAATGGAAGGAGCACAGCGTCCAAACTAATATTCATTATTTAATTTTAGGTCACAAAGGAGAAGCAAGATTATTTTTGTCCACAAGGAGGTGCTACTGTAGCTTCCCCTGCTTGGACACTGCTTGAGATTTTTTTTTTTTTTACTGCAGTTGTTCCTGGAGTTTATCACTTTTTGCAATGCCTAATCAATTTGCTTTCTCAGCCTTATCCTACGGCTTCCTTTTCCCTGGTGTTTTATTATGCTAAGTAAAACTTTTACGGAAAGATAAGATCTTTTCAGCTGTCTGCTCTGAATGCGAATGGTTTCATGCCTGTAAGCGCAAGCGTCATGCTCTGCTCTTTCAGGTGGGTTATGCTGGAAAAAGGCAGGTAGTAGAGAAAAGTTTCTTCCCTTCCAGGCATAGCTCTACGATTTCCATACGGATGGGGCTGAGTGTTTGGCCAGAAGGTAAATGATTGGCTGAGGATTGATTAAGAGGCCTTAAGCAGAGTGCCAGAAAAAGTCCCATCATGTTTAATTTAAAGGGGAATTCCTCTAATTTTTCATGTTTCAAAATTTCTGATCTATTCATTCATTTAAACAGAGTCAGAGTGGTACGATGTGAAATATTCTGTTCTAGAGGAGTGTATCCAGTCAGAATTGTTTCTAGTGACAGGAATCAAATGTTCAAAGAGTTTAAGGCCTCCAAAAGCTTCTTCACAGAATAGTTTTGAGAAACTTTGGCCTAAAAATGCATTGAAAATATTTTGAACCATCACTGTAAATAAGCCTGATTTCTTTACAGTGGAGCATTTCACATCAAACCACTCTGACTTTGTTTTCTGCTTTGAAAACTTACTCTTTAAATCCATGGTGTACACACATAGAATGTTTCTGTGTGTGTATTGGGTGATAACGATAACATTTAAAAGCACAATACTGTCCAAATATAGCATGATATTTTACGACATTTAAGAAAGTGTTATGGACCTAACACTGCTTGTTTTAACAGGAATATTTCATTCTTTTATGTCTTTAAATGACACAAGACAAACCCCTACACAGTACTGTAAATGTTAACCAGACTGAAACTATTTTCAATTGGCACAAAACCATTTTCAACAATAATAACCATACAGATCCATTGTTGTTAACTACAACTAGAAACACCATTACTGTTATACCAGTATATAACATTAATACCGCTGACAGGAGAAGTACTTTGACTCTCTCATTACAATGGCACCTGTCAAGGCAGAAAGTGAACAATCAGTTATTGAAGTTCATGTGTTGGAAGCATGAGCAAATGTGCAAGCGTAAAGATCTGAGAGATCTGAGAGAGCATCCGAACTGGACCATGAATGGAAGAAGGTGAACTGGTTTGATCTTTTACATCATTTGGACAGATGTGTGTGTGTGCACCACTTACATGGAGAGGAGATGGCACCAGGAGGCACTATAGGAAGAAGAGGCGCTGGCAGAGGCGGTGTGATACTCTGGGCAATGTTCTGCTGAGAAACCTTCGGTCCTGGCATTTGTGTGGATGATACTTTCACAAGTACCACCTACCTAAACATTATTGCATTACACCAAGCACACCCCTTCATGGCAATGATATTCCCTAATGGCAGTCTCCTTTTTTCAGTGCAAACATTGTTCAGGAATGTTTCGAGGAACATGACAAAGATGCTGACTTGGCCCCTAAATCTGAATGAGTATCTGTGGGAAGTGCTGAACAAACTGGTCCAATCCATGGAGGCCCCACCTTGCAAATTTCAGGATCTAAATATCTACTGCTAACGCCTTGGTGCAGATACCACAGCTGACCTTCAGAAGTCTTGTGGAGTCCATGCCTCAAAGATTCAGAGCTATTTTAGTGGCACAAGAAAGATCCAGCATTAATCAGGTGGTTTTAATGTTATGGCTGATCGATATGCACTATATATCATCCAGCACTATGTGTGTGGTGTATGAGTTTGTCTCAGAGAGCAAGAGATAAAAACTACAAAAAAAGTGTGCACAGACCTATGATTTAAAATGTCACCACAAATTATATGCCTACATAAAATGTGGCATCGCAGTGGCCTGAATGCAATTTACTAGTGCTGTAATTTCACTATTTTATCTTGATTTGCCGCCTCCTGAATTATATACTGCGTTACAGTTTGTACACAAATGCTTAGGACAGCAGCGCATCAGTTCCAAATCTTGCAGGAGAGTGTAGATCCTTTCCAATCGAGGGTGTGTTAAATAAGCTTGTGTGGTAGGGGGATCCCCATCATTCTCATATTTCGCCCACAAGAAATAATGAAGGGACACAAATAAACAGATCCTGGAAATGTAGCCTGCAGCAGCCCCCTCCTCACCCGAAATCTGAGTCTAACCACCATGAAAGCAGAGCCAGCAAGAACATCCCTGCAGAGCACTGAGCAGATCCATTACCAATGGACCTAACCTTCCAGTTTCATCACATACAGAGGCCATTACTAGTTTGCGGCCCCCACTCTCACAAGCCAGACTTCTGCCTATCGTCAAAGAGTCTGGCGTGTTTTGTCGCTTGTGGCCAAAAACCGTCTACTTTGACAGGAGAGAGACAGCTAACTGCAAAAAAAAAAAAAAGAAAAAAGTTTTTATTTGCTGGCACCATGCAGAGATATCAGAATCAGAAAGCTTCATTGATCCCGGAGGAAACTGCTTATGTTACAAGTGCACAGACACACAGAGACACAAAGACAAAAACAAAGTTCTTGACAAGAAAAAAAGTCTAAAATTGAAAAATACTTTGAAAAATAAACAGATTATTGTCAAGTAATTTACTAGTATACTAGTTATCTCACTTAGCTTCTAAATCCCTAAAAGGTAACTGTTCAGTCATTTTTAAAGATGTTATGCTTTGACCACATTTTCAACCTTGCTACTATATTGCCACTATATTGCCGAAAGATTCCAAAACTTCACATTTGACGGATTAAAACGATGCATGGAAACACGGGTGTGTGAAGATCCAGTCAGAATGGAACAGACAAAATCCTGATAGTTTTGGCCAGCTTAGCAATAGATATCAGACCGCCCATACCTCTGTGGGAGGTTTGTCTGAAACTGAGATTAGAGGAACTTAGCTTTTCAATGTTCTTACATTAACTAACACCTTTTTCTGATTTTTCTACCTGACACCTTTTTCTGACAGTTTTCCCCAAATTTTTGAGAAGTGTTTAGCCATACACACACACACACACACACACACAAACACAAACACAAACATCCTGTTTTATATAGCTGTAAAGCATTCAAAAGCGTTCGGCTGAAATGATAAAATATACTGTATGCGCGTAATGACACCCTGGGGAGATAATAACATGACTGAAGCCCAAAAGCCCTTAAAAGGACCCAGGCTTGATCTGGTAAGTAGGTGAATCCAGGCTGTGAGACTTTAATTACCGGCCTGTCTCTCTGGTGGAAAAACGCTGAGCCTGTCTCCTGAGTTACAGGTCTAAACAGGGCTTCAGGAAGCTGCAGGAAGTTGAGGAGTTTGTTCTAAGTTCAAAAGTGCTTTTCCTGTGGCCTTTCTGTGCATCCCCTTGTGGCCCCCCAGCCTTGTTCACGTGCTCTAGACCCAGGAGCAGATGCATATCCTAATCCTTTGATAAGTCTGCTCTTGGCTGCACCGTGGGGCCTCACATGCACCCGCCATCGAGTTCCACTGTGGAGCAACAGTCAGGCCTATCCTTAAATCTACTAGAATCTCCTGTAGACTGTGGTCCATCAAGAGAGATTCTGCATAACACAAAAACATCTCAAACTGAAGCTCAGTATAAGATCCATTCGTGATCTAGACTTAATCACATGGCTGGTGAGGCAAAACTCAGACTGAAGATAAGAAAATATATAGACAAGCTTAAACAAGCATGAAAAGCCAAAAAATACACTGCAAGAAAGCTTTTGTTTGAATAATGATTGTTTGGAGATCATACATCATCAGACTATAGAAGTCCCTGTTATCACCAGCACTAACAAAATTTCTTGTAATTTTTTTCACATAGCTCATTAAAGCATTTGAGAAATTCAGCTAGAATAGGAAGATTGTAATCTTCCAATCTATACCACATTTCTTTTCATTAGCAGAAGAGGAGATATTTTATTATGAGTTGAATTTTGGTGAAGATATATTGTGCAGGTAGTCTTGGTTTGTGGAGAGAAGAAACATTCTTTTTTTTTTTTGCATTTTTGATGTTTTTGTCATTTTTTGCTATCACTGTAACTGTAATTAATGATATATTTACAGGTAAACAAACTAACAGTAGCAACAGACAGTTAAAGGCCACCATACACCAGGTGCCACAAAGCTCAGCATGACATAGTGTAGCATCGTGTAACAAGCCTGGCCTTCTCACAAAGAATGCATAACAGTAAGAGTGTCGATAAGTGCCAAATTGAAGTTTATTTTGCGCTCTTCATTGCCGGGAAGGGCTGAACACCATCGGGCACCAATGTTGAATGTCAGTGCTGCTGTAGACCTTCATTAAAAGCAATGGATTCAAATTTTTTTATGCTGTGCAATGTGACATGTCCAGCATATGCTGACCTTAGGGTTTAATGTTGAGTCAGGCAGCAAAACCCAATAGCAGTAGCTATTGTGTTATTGTGCAAAGGCATGCAACCCTTTTTCATAGACAGATTTGGATATTTGGAGCAGGGTTAACAGTAAGAGCAGTAGGTGTATTGAGGTCAAGCCCGACAGATGAAAACAAATCATTCATAGAGTAGATAGAACACAGAGATCCTGGAACAAAAAGACTCAATCCTTTCATCTCACTGTACAGAGAAATATGCACCACTCTACCCACATAGCACTGTTAGTACTTACATGCAGGTACAGGTTAAATCCGTACAAGTTTTTACCCCCATAAAGACTGTATGCATAGATAGCACCGTGTATGAGCCCACTAGGGGTGGGCAATGATGATATGTAATAAAAGTCATGATGTACAACTTGCAATTTACACCATTCACTGACAGCCAGTGTGTAGTAACAGCAGAAACTGCACAGTAAAGCAGTGTTCACACTATTATAACAAATCACCCCATACAGCGGCAAAGTGTGAATATGACAGCAAACCAGACATCAGAAAGGCTCAAACTCCGTAAACAGATATTTTCCACGTAATATTATTTTTTTTTTTCGGTTATTGTTTGTTTTTGAAGGACTTCTCAGTGGGGAGCTCCATACAGTTCCACACAAGGCAGCGAACAAGGGCTCAATAAAAAGCAAACAGCTGAGGAACACAAATTAAACCATTTTCCCATAAAAGTTGAATCGCTACTTAATGAGTTGCTGGTTCAATATCAGGCTATTAGGACATTATTTAATTTGATTACATTTTTATCAATATGTATTTGAATGCAATATCATTAAAGTCCCTGCTAGTGTAATGGCTCCAATACTTTTGTCCATATAGTGTACTTGCTACATATGTAATACAAAGAACATCATTGTTGTGCTTTAGCTAAAGTGTAGCTGCTCCAGACCACAGATCCAAACTAATGCTAAAATGCTGCGATAATGATTTACAGATCCTATTATTACACCTCTTTTTTTCTCCTCCATGCCTCCTATTCTTTTGCACCAATGCAAGTCTTAACTTTTCTGCATTTTTCCCACTATTTCTTCCCTTTGTTGTAAATGAGCTGCAATTGGCTGCGGGCCAGCTTGGCTGGTAAGATTATCTACTCTTAGCTACTGCATGTTCCTGGCTGTAGGGTGCAGCTGATTCACCGAAGGATAGACAGGATGGTGCTGCAAAGCTCATGGAGTTCTACTGGCTGGGAAAGAGAACAATCCATTGCAGAAAGGGGATGAGGGGTTGAAGGAGAGAAAGAAAGGGGATGTTGAGGCAGTGTGGCTGGAGATCTAACACTCTCTATACTCACAGCCCCATTCGCTATGACAGCTAGACACCACTGTCACACTGTATGAATGGAAGTTGGACATGGCACCCCGTCGTTTCCTACCATTACGAGCAGGTTTGCTCTCTGTAGGCTCAGCTAAGATCAGCAGGCTGTGATGCAACACTGCCAAAAAAAAGCCTCTGAAATGTAGTCTAATGTTTGTCATCATGAGATGGTTGCTGGCATATTATTAATTAAATATTATTCATTATCTTGAAATAACATGAAATCAAAAATGACCTTATTCCATGGGCAGATCATTTTACTTGTTTTAAAGAAGAAACATTTGCCCTGGAATGAAGCCACGCCCTCGCCCCTTCTTCCACCTGTCCAAAACCCGCCTGCAGGCTTTTCCCCAACACTCCACCCTCCTCCTCCACCTACCAGCCGTCCCTCTCTCTTAACTTCTAAAAGTCAGGAGTGCACGCCTAGACAAAACAATGGCAATCCTTTCTCTCCCACTGCTTTCTGAAAGCCTCCTGCCCTCAGGTATGAAATCCTATCACTCAGCACAAAATGGCTGGATTAGCCCAAATTCATATGAGAAGGAGATGAGATTCTTCCATAGATAACATGCCAGGCCACAGGTAACACAACCCCCTTTAGCTTATTTAATGGGCAGTTCCTGGAAGCCCCAGCATTCAACATTGTCCTTTTGAAAGGGAAAAAAAAGGATACTAAAAAGAGTGATGTAATGTGGTTAAATCTTCTTGATTCAGATGTGTACATCTTTTAAACATGAATAAAATATAACATAATAACAGAGTTACTGTTAAAATAAGGTAATAGATAAACTGTGTTCAAGATTCAGTATTTATTGCCATATTGAGTTTATCGGTGTTCAATATAGTAAAAAAAAAAAAAAAAAAGACAAAAACAACAGATACAGAATAAAGCTCATAAGAACGTCTTAACTAATTAAAGGAAACATACAATGAACATTGTGTCAAATGATTAGAAATTAAGAAAGTTAGTAAAACCCAAAAGTTTGTAGACCTTTGCTCAGTCAGTGTTTCTTTCAAAATGAAGGGTATTAATAGAGCAGTTTGTCCCTTCTTTGCTGCAGTAACAGCCTCCACTCTTCTGGAAAGGCTTTATACTAGATGTAGGAACATTGCTGTGAGGTTTTGATTGCATTCAGCTACGAGAGCATTAGTGAGACCGGGTGCTGATGTTGGATAATTATCTCTGGATTATAAATGCTACCCCAACTCAGAGATCAAAGGTACTTTATTGAGGCTCCATCTCTCCAGAGAACAGAGTTCCAATGCTTCATAGTGCTGGCGGGCTCAATACCTTTCTAACCAACACTTTTCATTAGACGTGGTGACCGTATACTCATGTGAGGCTGCTCAGTGCTTTTCTATAGAAATTACACCAGCTGTGTGCGTGCAATTGAACACCCTTAAGCAGCTAAATTCACTAATAAGAATGGCCTGCATACCTTTGGACATATGAGATATGCTGATGTAAAACATTTTGTGTGAATTATGAACATGTTTGAATCAACTAAAGTCCAAATTCAGGGCATCACTTTTTGCAGTGAAAAACTGCAAAGCAAGCGAAGTCAAGTCACCGTAAGCCAAAGCATATGAATAATGGAAAAGGGCTTGTTCACATCTGAGGAGTTCATATCTCTAGAGTGGCTCAGTATGTGTGTGAGCATGTGTGTGTGTATGTGTGTGTGTGGCGCGTGTCTTTTATTAATATGTAGCTGCCTGACAAACAAGTTCTCGGCATGAGACCCCACTATGTATGTGTGTGTTCTATTAGCTCTGGTCCAATCTCCCTAAGTGCACTGGGCCATTTGAATGTCACTTGTCCTTGGTATATGACCACAGATGACAGGCCAGTTTCATAGATCATCTCGGAGATTGGGCATAATGTCTTGCTCTCTCTCTGCAGACAAACATCAAACCATTCATTAAACATAATTATATAAAACATAGATTGTCTGAACACTGCCAGAGCAATAGTCAAAGAAAATTCTAGACTCTTGAGAGAGATAACAAGTGCAGTCTCACTTTCAGAGGCAGAGAGAGAGAGAAAGAGAAAGAAGAGAGAAAGAGAGAAGTGATAGAAGGAAGAGCGAGAGAGACTAAGTAAGAAAAAAGGGTGCATTAAAAATACATAGAGAAAGTCAGAAAGAAATAAAGGGCACTTCTGCTTATTGCTGAAAAGGCAAAGTCAGAAAGTGTGAGAGATGAAAAGATGGATAAAGGCACTTCTGCGTTCCTGCATAATGTTCAAAAATGCCTGGAGAACTCAAAATCGCGTCTGTTTGCTACATATACTGGGTGAATGTTTGTTATTGCTATTTAGTATTCCTCTCATCCAAGAGAGGGAGTGAGCGTGTGAGACAGAGAGTGAGAGGAGAGAGAGAGAGAGAGGAGAAAGAGGGAGAGAGAGGCGAGAGAGAGAGAGAGAGGCGAGAGAGAGAGAGAGAGAGAGAGAGAGAGAGAGAGAGAGAGAGAGAGGATCTAGGTTAGACATCTTCTTTGAAAGTGGAGGCCCCAAAGGCAGCGTGCGGTGAAACAGCAGGAGCGAGACAAAGACTCCAGAAAGAGAGGGAATCCTGACCTGCCTGACTGAACGTAACACTTTTGCACAGCTCACACTGAACGCTGTCACCCTGTATATCTGAGGGGAGAACAGTTAGCATAGGAGAGCCATGACTTTTCATTTCTCTTCCATTACGGCCCGCTCTTAACGCAAGGGAAGAGGATAGTCTATAAATAACTTCTCTTACGCTTCTCTCCACCCTCTAAGAAACACATCCACACCCCCACATGGGGTACATTCTCATTTAGCCTTCAGTGTATGTGCATTTCTCTTTCTCTTTTCCCTCCACAAACATTTTTATACCTTGTCAAAATGTCATATGTCCAATGTACCTATATGTAATTCTAATGTACAATAGGTATTATATATAAATTATTTTATGTAGTATGTAATAATTATATTATGTAATATCCCATATGTATTATTTAAGTATAACTACCCACATGTAATAATATATTACAACATTTCTGATAGGTAATAAGACTTGTCCAAGCCTAACCCTTCAGTAACCAAAAATAAATAGTTTCACCTTTTTATTTAAAATGGAAATGAAACACGCAGCCATAAAACCGCTTTAGGTCAGAACTATTTTTGTCATTCTTTGGTTTTCCTACAAAGTCGGATAACAAACAAACAAACAAACAAACAAATAAACAAACACATGCACATGCTGAATCAAGCAACTGAGAATGATTACAGAATTGAATGCACACATATTATAAATGCATGCTGGCACACGCCTTACATAAGCTCTGCAGTCTGACCTTGTGCTTCGCTTGAAAAAAGGCGGGTGGCTATAAGGGGGGCTTGTGCTCCGAGGGGAGGCGAGAGGGGGACAGAGCGCTGAGTTGGCACCCTCTCTTTGTTTACCGCTTTCTTTAACCCATCAGTCTTATTTTTCAGGTGTTAGTTCAGTCAAAAATGTATTATACATAATTTTATCCCAAATGTTGCCAATCAGCTGTTTTGATCAAATAATGATTGCTTATACTAAAACAATTAGGACTGTGCAAACTACCTACCTAAATCATCACACACTTGTCTCAAATTCAGTCCACTTGTCAAATAATCTCAAGCCCACTTTGTGGTTTTAGATACTGTACATACAAAAATGGACAAAAGTATGCACAGAAATAAAGATAGATGGATGATAGATAAATGCATGTCAGAAACCACATAAACAAGTCTATTTTCGTTAACTCTGTGCAAGCCAAGGCAAGTGTGTGAGGGTTTCATTATGCAGTTTACCTGATTTTATACGTAATTGGAAGAATAATCTTCCATTCGCCACATCCAGCTACAACAAACAAATTTTAAGGGCATTTTTGCGCTGGCATATCGCTTTAGTCCCCTGTGATTTCTATGAATTACTCAGCGAGAACAACTGAAGCCTGAAGAGTTATGAGGCTGAAGAGTTGAAGGCCCGATGACTGGTCCTTTCTTACACACACAGATAGGACCTGCTGAGGACAGAGGTTAAAGGGTTAACACACATCGAGTTTACTCATGCACTTATTTTGCCTCTCCTCTACCCTCCTCTCTTCACCAAGCTTGTGGAGCCAGTAGGGAGAAGCATTTGAAAGGGAGAGAAAGGCGGGGGGCTACAGTGAGGTGATGCAGATTCCCTCATTGTTATTTTGATTTATTTTTTAATGAGTGCACTGCCCTCCCTCTCGCATACAAAGGCCTGATTGAATGTGGCGTTCCATTAGCATGTAAAAGAGCTGGAGCTTCATCTGTGAGCCGCTGACTGGCAGCCGATATCATCTGAGTAATTGCTGCGTACTGGAGACACACACACACAGACTCACAGTTTGGAAGAGCACACATCGGGGTAGGGGGATGAGAGATTAGGGATATTCTGAGGCTGGTACATGTGTGTTTATCTGTATGCACCTGTCTGCGTGTGTGTGTGTGTGTGTGTGTGTGTGTGTGTGTGTGTGTGTGAGGCACTGAAAAAAGTGAGACACTGAATTGACTTTGTTTCAGATATGTACATCAGTTCCACATGAATAAAATAAATTAGATCAACATAATTTGCCCCTCAGTTTATTTACTATGACCAATAATTGTGCTGTGTGGAAAGAATGTACACAGCTGAGTTAAATTTTTCAATCCGATTTTTCAGTCCACTCTCAAAGAAGCTCATAACATTTCTTTGGTCATTTAATTAAGGCGATATACACTTGTATATACACCCTTTACAATATGGAGGTTCTTTAAGGTGGAATTCCACCGATTTTCCTTAATAAAATCCATAAGATTTAAAGAAAGTCATTTGTAGCAGGCTGGTGTTAAATGCATTTTCAGACATCCAAAGTGTTCAAATAAAAAAATAAAAACATGAAAAGGTTACAAATACATTGTCTGACATGTGGGGCATTGTTTTATGATAATTTCAAGATAAGTTTTATTGTATTATATGCCTTGTATATACATTAAATGGTGGACTGTTGCATGCAGAGTGTTTTATGGCAAATAAAGCCAGATTTGAAACTATTTTACCATCAGTAACATTACATACAAAAAATAAAGAGGGCATGTGTATGTTCACTGGTTGCTTTGAATAGCCCATAAAATGGTGATGTTTGCCCTGTAAGCATCATGATCTCTTTTTCCCCCATCATCATGGTTATGCTTTGTTTTCTTCTTTAAGAAGAATTTTTTTGAATAAAAATCAACGGAATACCCCTTTTACATGTTGGCAGTAAAAGGTCAGTGATGTTCCATTTGTTTTTTCCCCCAATTGAGCCATGATGGAAAACTGAATTTTCTTAATGCTAACTTTTGCGATGGGCCACAGTGATGGACTTCCTCTGATGTTGATCATTCAGGTCCAGATGAACCAGTTCATGTACAAAACCAAAATTCAAATGAAAACACACCATTTGTGTATATACACGACTGCATGCCATCATTTGTCGTGTACGGTCATCAGTTCTGCTATGTCGTGCAGAACAACTATGAGCATGAAGAGAGAACATGGTAAAGAGGTATTCATTGAAAGGTTCTTACAAGGAACTAAAAATGGTTCTTCTGTGGCATCACTCCAAAGAGGCTTTTCAGCCCTTTCATTTTTTATGAGTGTGTGTGTTTGTTGGGGTGGGGGGGTAAATCCTTGGATTCTCTAAAATTTGCTTCAGTAGGAAGAGTCTCCTGGGGTGACCAATCTTTTGTGCACTGTTATGCTGTGCTGTGGACTATTATACAACACTGCGCAAGAAACAAGTGTGCGCGCACACTCTCTCTCTCTCACACACACACACACACACACACACACACACACACAGTAAAGGGCTCTCACACACACACACACACACAGTAAAGGGCTGAAACAGCACTGTCAGAAGATCTAAAGAGAACAGGGTCAGTAGGAACAGAACTAAAGGCTCCCAAGCACAGTTTCCCCGAGTCTCTCTCTCTCTCTCTCTCTCTTTACCCTACGGGAGCCTCTTACTCCTGAGTCAGACTAACAGGAACTGAGAGACTTTAGATTTGCTGCTTTTCTGGAAACACATTTAGGGAAAAAATGTTCAGACAATTTTTCAAAAAAGTTTTACAGAAATTTGCGTTAATGTGAAAACATCTGCTGTTGGACTAACCAGGCTAAGAGTGAACCTGAGCACACACACACACCCACTCACACGGTGTGGCATAGTGATGCGCGGGTCGGCCCGGTTTTAGGGCAGACATTTTTAAAATATCGTGGGTGCGGGCGGGCGGGTCAAAAAGTTACAAAACGCATTTCATTA
>JBBPCZ010000142.1:28849946-28864419 GCA_037974445.1 Brycinus macrolepidotus | reverse complement strand
TATAAATAAACCCCTCTTCAAGTATGGAAATCCGCGCCTGTGCCTCATTCCTGGGCGGGTACGCCCCCAACGTGACAAAAACAAGATTATATGCATACTCGTAGCTTCTAAATCATAAGAAATCTTAGATTTAGAATTTTTCTGCCCGTTTTAATGAGCTATGAGTGATGATATCGATGCCAACTGCATCACAAAAGAGTTATTTGTTGATATGAAGTGACTTATAAAAGTGTGTGTTCAGAGACCACTCTCACCGTAGGAGTTAAGGGATAAATTCATGGATACAGAGACTGAGTACTTGACCTTCACCAAAGCTCAATTAACTGACCGTTTCAAGCTGTGTCGTGTCTAATTCAAACGAATTTCATGGAGGTTTAGAAGCATAATAACACTTCAAGGCTCAGCGATACCCCCATCCTGGTATGAATGAGTGATCCAGTATTGTGCCTCTAAAGGTTATTCATAGTTACAATGATAAATATACATACAAGCTAAATGAACGAACAGATACTAAGGCATCTATTACCCATGAAAAATGATTGCAGATTATGATCTGAGAGATGCTTATTTGAGGTGCCGCCAGAGATATAATCCCATAGAGTGCATTGTCATGGAGATATTAATAGCTAAATGTTAAAACGGCACATGAAAATCCCGGGATCTTGAGGGCATGTGGTCATGCAAGGCCATGCCAGGCAATGGCAGGCCAGGATAAGCCACGCTGGAGCTGAGTGGTAATCTGAAGACGGAGAGTGAGCGAGTCAGGTGCTGCTGGGTGAGCCCAGTAATCTGCCACGATCCCTGACACCAGTTGGAGGGCACAGAAAGAGGGAGAGAGACAGAGAGGGAGAGAGAGAAGGAGAAAGGTATAGCAGAAAAGAGAGAGAATGTGGGGTGAGAGAAGTACAAAGAGACAAAGGACTGAAAGAAGTACAAAGAAAGAAGTTAGAGAGAGAGAGAGGATAAGACAGAAAAAAAGAAGAGAAAGTTGCAGAGACAAATAGAGTGAGAGAGTGAAAGAGCGATAAAGGTTGAGAGGAGAGATAGAAAGCAGTACAGAGGGAGGGAGGGAGAGAGAGAGAGAGAGAGAGAGAGAGAGAAAGAGAGAGAGAGAGAGAGAGAGAGAAAGAGAGAGAGAGAAAGAGAGAGAGAGAGAAAGAGAGAGAGAGAGAAAGAGAGAGAGAGAGAGAGAGAGAGAAAGAGAGAGAGAGAGAGAGAGAGTGATAAAGAAAGAACACAGAGAGCAGTACACAGAGGGTGAGAGACAGGAGACAGAGTGATAAAGGTAGAGAGGAGACACACAGAAAGCAGTATTGAGAGAGAGGGGGGAGTGCACTGTGTCCCCAGAAGTAAAAGCCTTGTGAGAGAGCAAAGCTGCAGTGCGACAAAGAGAAGAGGATTTCCACTCGTGTCCCTCTGCTCTCTCCATTACATTATCTGCAATTACAGTGATCTAAGGTTCTTTAATGTGAAAGTGGGAGACCAGGATGTGAAGGAATGAAAGCACCCTGCTGCCCTCTGCAGGTACACAGACACCAGCACACAACTGTGAACAAAGACCAAACATGCAACCTCAGCAAACAAGCTCCACCAGACAAAACGTGCCTCTCCCTCACACAGAACTCCTCTTTCACCTCTGAAATCTGAAATGACTTGATGGTCTAATGCTCATGCTCCCTGTAACTCAGTAGATCCTTCCAGAATAGCAACTAATAGCTAACAAATGTATGTGTTTACTAACGTTATTTAAGGCATACCTTCTACTAATATAGTCCACAGGTTATCTGGAGCTCTTTGCTGCTATGGCAGGATTGTGAGATCAGCTTATACAGAAAAATATCACAGTACCCACATGGACTTAACACATACTAGCTATTTTGGGATTTTTTGCTCCTTGTAAAGGGCACCAATTACCATGAGAATTATGGTTTATTTAGAGAGCTGTTTTTAGACTGCTCCATGGGGTGTCACATCCACAAACACCCCCTGAAGAAGGGGGGGAGCCCTATAGCTGCACCAGGGATCACGTCCAGCCTGGAAATTAACTCCCATCTGAAAACTGACCCCACGATGCAAGCAGCCACCCACCTTGGATACGAGCCAAACCTGGAGACCAGACCAGAAACTTGCAGGCATTATGAAACAGCTGCTCTAAACACAAGTTACTCTATTATGTAGATTTAAAAAAAAACATTATACACTTGCACACCACGTTGTTAGACACGCCTACATTGTTCGTGCACCAGATTTTCTATTACTTGATATTACATAGAAAAAGATGCGTCTGTTGACTGGTGGTTTTGAATAGTTAATAAAATGGCTATATTTGCATTATAGACAGTGCAACCCCAGGTTCCTATCACTACCACTGAAAAAAGATGTCAGAATGTTTTTTCTGCTTGAACCATCTAATCATTCTTAATGGCTTCATTTACATCTCAATGATTGAATTATGCAAACATTTTGAAAAACTTGTGAAAGTTCAGTCTATATTCAAGTCATAGATTATAATCACTTGTAGTTAATTTGTGTCATAGAACATATGTATTTATATCACAGCTTCTGAGGTTCAAATGCAAACAGATTTTCTGCTCTTCCTTTATAGTCAGGTATGATACTGGATGGCCAGTCAGTTACACCAACATTTTAATTAACTAATAGCTATTACAAAATCTAGGACCAGAAATTGGATTCAATATATGATCAATGTACCTGAGAAACTGTCCAGTACGTGTAGATGCAAGGCAAGCATACCTAATAAAATAGCAACTCAGTGTAAGAGAAAGAATAAAATTGACTTTAGATCCAATAAATTTTATTTAAACTGCAACACCCAGCACTGGACCAGAGCACAGTCAGGGTAGCTGATGCGTCCATGGCACTGAGACAAATCACAATGTGCTGTGGAAGAGGGCCATTGGATTTGAGGGACTCTTAGAGGTTTCCCTGCCTGGCCAGAGGTCTGGTGGTGTGTTGGAACACTGGTAGGCCTATTCTATTTTTAATGTAGCAGAAGAAAGAGTATAGGAGATTAAATATGGACGCTGGGTTGGCCAGTCAAGCAGATACCGGATATAGTGAAGTGGATCTGAGGATTGAGGGCAGCGCAGATCTTTTGACAGCTCTTTCATCATCATTTCTGTCTCTTCCAGTCTTTCTAGGTATTTTGTAGACAAAATGCCTATCACTGACAGCTCGCAACTCACTCAACACCTCACTACCACAGCTTTGCCCCTGGAACAGTTCGTCTTAGAACATAATCTCTAACAGGCTGTTTCCCTTCAGAGCTCAATGAAAGTTAAGTAGTCAAAATATGAATATTGCTGCACATCAGAGAGGAACCCTCAGGACCTTCAAAAAAAGGTTAATTTTTTCTCTGTGAATAAAAAAAGTTCATTTTAAACTAGTTTAATTTAAACTCTGCAAGTATTGAATATTGCCACTCTTATTTTGCTGTTTGGTTTTGAATGGAAACTAAAGGATTTAATACTTGAAAACAGTATTAATACTTGTCTCTATGGTCTCTAGTAAGGTACAGTCAGGTCAGCCCTCCCATTGGTAAGGCTTTCAGGAGCTGGTCTGCAGATTTAACATGTTCAATTAACTATTATTCACAACCAATTTTCAGATTAACTACCAACATTAAAAGAAGGTGACCGTGGAATCAGCCAATCGAGTTTTGATTGACTGTGAGTGGGAACAATTTTGAGAGTAAAAATGTTACCCTAGGCCTTGTTATGTTCCTATATGTGTCACTGACCGTGAATATGAGTGGTAGCCTTACCAGGTTTCATTCAGACTCTTTATTGAAAAAATCATCCTAAAATGTAAAATGTATGTGAATCTCTGTTACAAGCATATCAAGCATGGAATACTTTTACAAGCTTCAAATGTCCATGTTCAATCAATGTAAGTGAAAAACTATTTGTGTGCACCAGTAAAAGTTTTGTCCTAACATACTATTATAATCCCTAGCCTGATATAGGTGCACCACTGCTGCAAAAATGCTGTAAGCATTAAACATCACTAAGCTATGTAAAAAATAAAGCTACTGCTATAGCTATACACTTAAACACTGTTACATAACAACACTATTATATAACAAAGCTTGTTGGTTTGAACAAATATTATTGCAAACTTGCCAGATGCCAGTTAAACAAACAGGAGCATTAGCTTGCACGTAGCATATATGCAGTAAAAATCCTCTTTTAGCTAATTAAGGCTCATTTGAACATATTATGGGAGTAGTGTTTACAAGACGAAATCATTGGCACTCTTTACCACTACTGAAATCGTGGAAATGTATAGCATCCCCTGCTGGTCACAAGCAGTTTGCAGAAAAGGAAATAAATAAATAAATTGAATGGTTTTCTTGTATTCTTTGACAATGAAGCTAACACCTAGCTATATAATCCATGCTTAAAAGTATCCCTGGACCAGTCCTATTCCAGTGGCAACCAAAAAATTAGGAAAAATATGATGAACTGGAGGCGCTGAATGCATTACTAGGAAATTGTAGACGAGGTTGTAATTGAAGCTAACAGTACTATTCTTTCTTACAAACCAGCACTTTGGCCAGAAATGCTGACCGAGCAACATGTAGGGCACAACTGAGGCTTTGCAAAGGCAAAACCAGAATGTTTATCTTCTGACAGTTCTCTACAGTTCTACATGGTAAGTATTGTATTTTGCAATAAAATCACCTGTCTTTGACATAGACAAGACTTTGCTTGGGGCCCCAGCAACACCAAATAAACCTCTGGACAATACCTATAGTCTTTGAAGCTCATCAGTTAACCACAGAGCATGGCTTAGACCTTTTCCAGATGCTGTAAAATGACATTCACGAAGATCTATAGATCTCCTCCTACTCCTGGTCCTTTTTAAGCTACAGTGTTGCTTTGTTAGTATTATCCAAACGTTCGACTGTTTATTCAGGTGCATTCAACTACTTTTTCTCTTCTACTATGACCCTTAAGACCTTGTGCCAGCTTCTGTCCCTGCCACAGGCCTGCGGTTACTCTGATACCCAAAACACTGCACATATGTTCAGTCTGCATTTACTTGCTGCTGCTACCACTATTTTGCATGTCTTCACTACTATGGTGAACTTTTTGCATCAATCACAGATAAATGCCATGTAGACAAGTCATTCATTATGACTGAACTTTCAAATCTCTGTCTTCATGTCTGTGCAGATCAGTTGCTGTCACGTATGCAGAGATCAGCATGCATGGACTGTATTTCCCTGTTTGCACCATTAAAAATAGTGCCCCCAGCCACTGATTCATCCTCTGAAGTATAAATGAATCTGTGCTGTATGTTCTATTTGTACATGTCCTTGTATGCCCTTACATGTTGCCAAAGCAAATTCCTGTAATGCCTGTCACACTTGGCAAAAAGTGTAGATTTACTCTACTGAGGAATTGCATGCGAAACGTCAGATGACATGGTAAACAACACCATCAGCAAATGCCCAGGAAAACAGATATAGTTTGTGACAAGCTGTGACAATATTTTCACATTTGCACATTCTGAAGCTACTTTCTGAACTTGCTACATGTTTGGAGAATCAGACACATAATATGCGAACTAGATTAATACAATTAATCTAGCCCAGATATAATTCATGTAAAAAACAGAAGGATGCTAAAATGAGGATGCTTTTGCCAACTTAAAGACCCCTACTTCAAATTCCTCAAGTAGTGGTGAGCTTCAAAAACAAATAAGGCACATCTACCATCTACCAGGCATTTCAAACAAGTGATGCATTGATCATATACAAAATAATAAAACACAGTTATTACCAAAAATAAAAACCTGAATGTCAACATTTCACTGATTATAATACATTTATTGGTACTCTTAAAGTTAAATCAATGCATCACTTTTTTCAGTCCATATAGGTCATACTGGACAAGTTCATTCACCTATAGACCAGAGGTGTATATTTCACAACCCCATGCGAGGTTTTTTCTTCTCTTCTCTCACTGTAAAGCAACTGTTCAGACGTATACACAGTGAAAAGGCCCAGTGTAAGTTGTATGTGTTCGGAGCATGCTGTGCGTAGATCAGGAGTACTGTGTGTTCTGGCGTGGGAATGGTGAATTTAGAGTCTGCACTAAAAGGTCAGACAGGCAGATCCCCACCTGCATTTCTGCATCCATGACTTTTATTAAAGAACATGAAACTAAGATCCTGGAATCTTTTACAAGTTTAGTAATTACACAAAAGAATACAGTTTATCATTAAAACATTAAAGCATAGTAAGAATTATCTTACCTAAATGTCTGTTACTAGCAGTTATGAGCTCCAGATGGTCATGTACAGCAACTATATCACCGCTGTTAGCTTGGAGCTAACAAATACAGCTAACATTAATACCAGATATGCATGAAGTAAATGTAAATGTTTTCGCATTAAACATTGATGACATGCTTACAGTTTGACTATATCCAACTTAAACATTCAATTAAAACTTTCATATTCGTATATGCAATTTTTTTACTCTTAATATGACTGTTATTCAGACTGAAATCATAATAAAATAACATCTTTTACCTACTAGGCAAAGCAAGACAAGTTTACTTAAATGGCCCATTACCAAACACAGGTCATCCAATGATTGCATGATTTTTGTGCTAGAAGATAAAAGTAGAGACAACTGATCAATTGAAGGCAGTGGAACACCAGGCAGTTTTTAGCATCCTTTTAAAATTGGCAACAGTTGGGGCAGATCTGATATCCATGGGTAGCTGGTTCCAGCAGTGGGCAGCATAATGGCTAAATGCCATTTCACCCTGTTTCATTTCAGCTATGGGCACCACTAGCTGACCAGACCAGCTCTTGGCAGGCTGATATTCATCACACATTTAAGAGATATATTTAGGGTCCAAACCACTGAATGACTTATAAACAATGTGTAATACTAAGAATTCAATTCTGTATCTGATTGAAAGCCAGTGTACGGGCCTGAGGACGTAAGCTCATTGCTTTTCGTAAGAATTCTAGCAGTAATTCGTAAGAATTACCAATAGGAAAGCTATAGTTTCTACACAATTTATCTGGTTTTGCAATAAGTTACGAATGAGAAAAAATTAAAGGAGGCACAATGGCGCTTCTTTTTCTGTTCTACTACCACTACCAATTCTGAAACTGAAAGTGCCTTACACTAACTACAATTTTTTTTTCCATTAAAAACTCGTCATATTTGAAATAAGCTTTTTAGAATTGAAGTACTTTACTTATGATGAGCATCTAAAAGAAGGCTTTCATCTCAAACTACTCAGACACAGTCCCGCACAGGACAAAATACACTGCATTTTCTAAGAGTACTGTTGAGGAGAATTTGTAATTTTCTGGAATTTCCACATAGACAATAATGGGGTTTAATTGTGCATCATGGAAAGAAACTATCATCTTCCAGTAATGTGTTTTTTTGTATCATGTTACCCATGTCAGCCAGTCCTGCTATTCTCTTTACCATGAAAAAAACACTACAAGAAGACAAACTCCATTCATTCGATGTCTTTTCAGGACTATTTGTACATTCAATTTAGTTTTTTTTTTTTTAATTACAGATCTGAAGTCATTTTTGGCTGCGTATGTGAGTGGAAAGGAGATTTCTTTGTGATATTTCAGCCGGATGCTTGCTGATGAAAGGCCATGTGCTTCAGATTGCCCTTGAAAAGCACAGAGTCAGTAGGGCTGGCACATGAGTATCAGTTTGCATGGTGGTGGACGATCACACTAAAATTAGAATATTGATCAGGAATGGGTAGATATGTGAGTATCCTGTGCGACAACAGGAAAAGGAGGATAAGATTTATATTTTTTTTGCGGGCCGAAAGTGACACAGAAAATATGTCCGGCCTCCAAATGTGTAGCAAAGGTGCGAATCATTCCAGGTCTGTGTTTGGAGAGAATGTTGATGTTGACCGTCACTCCCTCACACGCGGACACTAATTTCACACCTTTGGCAGAAAACAGAGAGGCTCCTGATGGTGCCTCGAAGCCTACTGATCTCTATGACACACCTACCCCAAGACCACCTCAGCAATCAGCAACATACGTAAAAGCTATTCATATCAGTATTTAATTAACAGTTGTCCACTAGCATATTCTCATTCGTCTCAACCACCTGTCAAACAGTTTCTTTCTGTCCTTGGAAAGAGTGACTAAAACTCTAAACAACATGTAAACAAAGAAATACTAGACTGTTTAAAAGTTTGGAATCACTTCTTATAATACATCTTTTATTTAATATAACAATAGTTTAAGCAATGTAGTTTTAAAGCTCATCAACTACACACCAAACTGCACGTTCAAGATTTTACTCCATATTTTAAAGGCTTTGAGCTTAAAAATACTTTTTGAGCTTTAAAAATACAATTAATTCAATGATTGATCACCACTTTTCAAATACAAGACATACTGGATGCAAAATGCATAATAACTTCACTCTTGATATTATAAAGCTTTTTTAGTTACTTTTCAGAAAGCTTGGTTTTGTTCATTATTCTGGAGTCATTTTTTTCCCCCCACAATTTTGTTCTAATTATTAGAAACGTATGATTGCACGGCTTAGAATATTATACAAGAAAATAGATACCCACTAAAAATATCATTAACTAAATGAACTGTGTTGTAAGTAAATGCTTTAGGTAAAATAAACAATTAATTCCATTTCAATTACTGACATTTATTTTGATCCAAAGAAAATTCCTTTCCAATGAAAGTCAAATAAATTGTGCTGAATTTGTTTCAATTTTGTTCCATCAACAATTGAACTTTATGTTGCAGTAACAAAGTTTGGATATGCTGACACTTCTCTCCTCGAATGGAAATGTGTGGTAATCAGGCACGTGCAGAGAGGAGGCTTTAGGTTCTCAAACCCCTGCCCCTTTGGCTACAGTGTAACATTTGGCAAGGCAGGGCCGCACTGTCTCCAAAAACTGTTATTGTGTTTGGTTTTATAGTATTGAAAACACTGATTCACAAATACATAACAACACATTAGACACGACACATTAGACCACAAAACATACTGCACTACACTGACTTGATTCAAATGTGTACACCATCTCCACATTAATAAAATATATTACATCAGTAATTAAACTCAAAGACAAAACTGTATTGATGAAATATACTTTATTCATGTGGAAATGATGAACGGCTTTAAGGCATTCGAATGCGGTCAATGCATCACTTTTTACAGTGTAAAGACACACACATATACACAGAAAAAAGCATGATCATTCCTTCTCTCCACAGGATGGTCTGCTCTGTGGTTTCAAGCATAGTACTTTCATGACCTCTGTGGTCAAACTTATCAGAGCATAATTAATAGGACAAACGGCTCTATGAGGACGGTCTATGAGCTTAGGTTTATGAAAGACAGGAAGACATAAACGGAGGCTTTTTTGAAAGCTGTGTTTTGATGTTAAGGTGTGTCACAGCCCCTTGAAGGTAATCCAATCATACTAACGACAGGACTGACATGATTTATATTCTGAGACTGACAGACGGCAGAACAGTGAGTGCTGTAACCTCATAAGATGTATCAGATCACACACTATCGGTTTATGACCTACATGCTGATGTATAGCTAACAGAGGTTGCATCATGACATTAACACGGCTGTAAATAGTTCAGTTAGTACTTTAGTTATTTAGTGTATGTCTACAGCTATATAAGTCTGACAATAAATCACTGAACTACAGTACTTGAAAGCTGTTTGGAAAAGATCTTCACTTGTAATGCAGAAATCACTTTCTTCAATGTCTTGACGAGACCAAGGGAACAAGTTTCAAAAAACTAAACTTCAAGATTATGTCATATTCATAATGTTCTGTATGCAAGGCATAGTTACACCCTCTAAAATACAGGTTCCTAAATGGAACCCATATACAGCATTTACATTATGGAGAAAGATCTTTAAACTAGTTTCTTCATGCTCATGCATCCATGAAAAGGTTTTTTAGGGAATCAAAATTGCTTCTTTCACACCCTTTAAAATGGTCTTCCTAGGTCCCTTAGTGAAGACAACCACTATGCAGAACCATGACAACTAAAAAAACCCTTTGAGTGGTTTAATGGCTCTCTATAATGGGGAAACTGTATACTGTGGCTGTCAGAAGAAAACCTCTTAAATTGTCTGAAAAAGAGAAAAATGTAAACAAATGGAAATACATAGTATTATTGAGGGATATAGCAACAATATAGTTCTCCACAGGACCTTTAAATAATGGTTCCACATAGCACCAAAAAGGGTTCCACTTCCATTTGTTTCAAGACATTTTTGTACTCTTTGCTAGTGCGAGTGTATAACACACTGTGTAATCACAGTACACTCTTAAAAATAAAGTTTCCCCAAATGGTCCTGAGCTTGAACCTTCACATTATGTGGAGGTTCTGTAACCATCAAAAAGGTAGTTCACACTCACACGTCATTTACAACATAGTTCTTAAAGAACCATTCATTGAAAGGCTCTTTAGGGAACCCCTTTAGTTGTAGAAGTTCCTCATCATTGCATAGCAACCAGCTGCCACAGGAAATAAACCGATGTTCTTACCTGGGCCCCACATTAAAGCTCTCTTCCTCTGCCTCTTCCCTTCCCTTCCTCTAGTTCTCCTCTTTCACCCCCCTCGAGGCTTTCCGCTTCCACCCTGACACAACAAATTTCTTGCAGAAGTCCTCTCTGGCATGGACAACTTGTGGGTCCCGAAAGTACCTTCAGCTCCTCTGCTGTAGAACTACAATGGGGAGGCAGAATGGTCCTTGTGAACTCTGGTCAACTGCGAGTGAAAGTGAGGCAGTCTCCCGCACCGGCAGTACGCATTCGCGGAGACGCAGGCCATGCCGTGAAGAGAAAAGCGCAAGCAAACACATTACCCCCTTGTGTCCCTCCCCCCTCTCCACTCCACTCGATCTCACCACACTGAGAATACAGAACAAGTGCAAGACATTCCTGCAGCTAATCACAGTAGAACCTTAATAAGTGAGGACAACTGTGTCAGGAGGGGGAGAGAAGCAGAGTGGGGGGAGACGAGGTTGGAGAGCAGCAGGGGGAGTGGGACAGGGAGAAGAGTCAAGTGTCAATGAAGGCATGGAAAGGTACAGAGACATATACAGTACACACAAGAACTGGCAAGAAACATACCTCCTGCTTTGGAGACTTTGTCACTGTCAGATCAAAACCTTATAACCTTATAATAATTTAAACCCTTTAAAACACCATTTATGATGACCTTTAAGGAAATATGACAGACATAGTGGAAAGAAGCTTTGGGGCAGTGGTCACCAATCCTGCCCCACCCCCACCCCCCCAACCCAATTACTACCACCCAACCCCTTTACCTAAAACTAATGCAACTGATCTATTACTTAGCTGGACTAGATGTGGTAGGCTGTGTGTGTAATGGCTGCTGTTTGGAGTTGTGCAGTTAGACGCAAATGTTTGGACATCCCAGTCAAATGGCATGTTTTGTTGACCTGAAGTGAAAAATAGCCACACATCCTCTTCAGAGAGCAAACGTAAATATGGCATTGGTCTGCACAACACTTTGAAAATTTCACAATTAACATTCACTTAGCCCATTTGGAATTCAGTGTTTTCATGTAAACCAATGCATTTATGCATATCGGCCTCTTTAGCCTTCTCGGTTTAGCCCCTCCCATTTATGATGAGGTTATAAAGGAAGTTTCAGCACAGACTGCGTTTTGAAAGAGGCATAATGCCGGCAGCCAATCAGAACAGAGATCATTTACATGTTTTATTTTTTCCAGTATGTTAAATTAAGCAATAAACATTAAGTATATGTATTACAAGTGCAAAAGTGTGTAGAGGATGTGTACTTATTTTCACTTGGAAAATCAGCAAAACATGTCAATTGTCCATGACGTCTGCACTGAATATATTTCAATCATACAATTTTCAAGGGTTCTTTAGTAACGACAATGGTTATATATGGAACCATTACAGTTCAAAGAACCATTTGAATACTTTAGATGGGTACTCAGTTATAGTGAACCATTTTAGTTTTTTCAACTAAACTTTTGAAAATGGTTATATTTAGCACCAAAAAATGTTCCACTATTGTTGCAAGGGAAATAATCTTTTTGATTCTATATAGATTGTGTGGATACGTCCCAACAAATGGACCAATAGAGATGATCCAAAATTCCTTTGAATAAAATCTCATTACATTAACATATACTAAAGGTTTTCTCTCTCTTATAAAGTTACAACATTTGAGACATGCGGTTTTCTTGTAGTAATGATTTCCAGTCCAGTCCTACGTATTACTTGAGAAGAGCACAACAGTCAAGTACTATAAAAGTGAACAAATCAAGTGTCCTCCATTTTCCATTAATGCTTCCATCAAAGTTTCCAGCTGCTGCTGAAAATGGGGAAAATTCCAGTCACTCTACATGACGACTTCTTTGCCACACTGGACAACATCTACAGTAGCTCAGTCAGTCTATGACACATCTAAAAGGATTCTAAGAGGTCAAACTCGCAGTGAGGCCAACCCTCAGAATGAATGCGCCAAATGTCATGTCTGATATGAAATACTAGACGGAATATCAAGTGACATACAACAGTGCACCACCCCTCAGCAGACACATGGAGATGATCAAAAAGAAAAGTATGAAATCAAGAAGATCAAATGGGAAAATCAGAAAAGTTCAATAAATGTATTTCATATTTCTTTACAAACTTGAGTGAGCTGTTAAGTGGAGGATTTTTAAACCCAGACGTTAACAGGGTATATTAGTGCTCCTCCAGGCCACACACTGAGCACAAGTCCACGAGAGAAGGGCACAGGGGGTTTGAGGGGTTTCATTTTGAACTAGTAAGCACATTTCAGCAACTAGGGGCTGGGAGGGTAGGATTACAGGAACACGGTGGCAGTCACAGGCCTCCTTCGTGTCCCCCTGTCATAAACAGCTCCCAAATGTTCACACCACAAACCATTAAAGTTGTCTGCCACTCCCAGACCACAATTCATGGTTACATCTTGTCTACTGGGTAAAGGTATTTAGGACCAGCTGACCATCAGACCAGACCAGGATTAACTCATTAAAATAAAAATAACACTGAATATCATTCAATTGACAAGAATAGCTGTCATATTGGTGAAGTAACAAAGGCCATTCTGTGGGTGCTCAGTAAACATTTTCTCCAGCAGAGGGAGACTCTCTTACATTTTATACCTTGTAATGAAATTTAAGGTGGATTTATGTATTATGCGCCATGTTGCTCTGAATGATAAAGCCACTCTTTTACTCTATTTTCCCCCCCAGAAAAATCATTTATCCAGTTTCCAACATGATTGGCCCAATTTGTCTGTTTCAAGTTTTGTAATGGCATGAAAGGAAACACAAGAATGAAGTCTAAGTCCTTTCACTGAGAGCGCTGCAAAAAAACGTCTCATGCTGTCCTACTTG
The DNA here is from genome assembly GCA_037974445.1 of Brycinus macrolepidotus. Classification (NCBI taxonomy): domain Eukaryota; kingdom Metazoa; phylum Chordata; class Actinopteri; order Characiformes; family Alestidae; genus Brycinus; species Brycinus macrolepidotus. The sequence goes on along the minus strand of JBBPCZ010000142.1, from coordinate 28,850,963 downwards.
TTTAAAGTAAACCCACCACTTGCACACAACCAATAGATTAGTCCATAATAGATTAGTCCAAAGGATCTGCATTCAAGAGAAAATCAACAAGAAAGGTACATTTACCGTAAATCAGATCTGCCTGTTTATGACATCCGTCCGCTGATTTATCCTCACATCTTATGTTAATTGAAAAAACCTTTAAACTGAAAGGTCAGTTTCACTTTGGGTTTTTTTTGGAGGTTTTTTGCTGCATGCCATGGTAGATGCATGTAAAAAAAATCAGTGGGTTCACTAGGTTTAGTGGGTTCAGTGGGGCATAATGATTGAGTGATGAGGCATTGCCTCCTAAATGACCTCCTCACCCTGGGCCTGATTACAACTGGCCAAATTGCTTCCCTCGCTGACTGGATGCTGTGTCACTAAAACACAAGTAAAGTTTAAACCAAAGTAGATTTCTGAGTGAGGGTTTGCAGATTTAGCCACAACGCCATGTTTCACGTTTTGAATATATATCACGTAATGTAATGAGAAATATATATATATGTGTGTGTGTGTGTGTGTGTGTGTGTGTGTGTAAAAATGTAAAAAATTACATTTTGATATGACATCACGTACTTAAACTCTCCCAATTTAAAATACATCTCGCTGTTTTCCATTCACTTTGTGAATCAGCAAAACCTGATATACAGAATACAATTTTTTTTGACAAAATATCGCGTACCGTTTGATGCCCAACCGAACTGTATTCAAACCTGTCCGCGTCTCCATGATTACGTCGTCAGCATAACAACCAAAATACACTATATGCACAAAAGTATTGGGACGCCTGCCCATTTCAACAACAGGGACTTTAATGAAACTGCACTCAAATACATAGACATTAATATGGAGTTGGTTCCCCCTTTGCCGCTATAACAGCTTCCACTCTTCTTGGAAGGCTTTCCACAAGATTTTGGAATTTCTGTGGGAATTTGTGCCCATTCAGTCTGTAGAGCATTTATAAGGTCAGGCACTGATGTTGGACGAGAAGGTCTG
>JBBPCZ010000142.1:28832388-28849856 GCA_037974445.1 Brycinus macrolepidotus | reverse complement strand
ACACCGAACTCATCCAACCATGTCTTTATGGACCTTGCTTTGTGCACTGGGGCACAGTCATGCTGGAATAGAAAAGGACCTTCCCCAAACTCTGTCCACAACGTCGGATGCATGGCGTTGTCCAAATGTCTTGGTCTGCTGACGCATTAAGATTGCCCCTCACAGGAAGGAAGGGGCCACCTGAATTCAATAATAAAGAGATGCGTCCCAATACTTTTGTCTATATAGTGTGGAACGCGCCGGTTCGATTTAACTTCGCGGACAACATTTTAAAATAGTTGAATTCAAAACAAATCCTCAATCGTCTGCAGCGTAAACAAACTGAAAACACGAAACGAATGCAGCTGGGTGGTGTTCAAGGAGTACCTCAGCTGAAGCTGGTTGATCAGTCAGCAGGTGTTAATTCAGCTCCTCGCCCCTGCTGTTTGTGGTGTTGTACTGTCTGCGTGTGTCTCGGCGTCTCCTCCAAACTTTGCCAAACTCTTCACTGCTGACATGTCTTATCAAGAAGTGCTTGCAGCCCGATTCCAGAGTTTTGACCAGATGTACAGCTATGAAAAACGCCTGCAGACTTTCTCCGACTGGCCTTTCCGTGAGGACTGTCAGTGCACACCTGAGCTGGTGAGTCACCTGTGCTCAACACTGAAACGCCTCTACAAGTTTGTAACAGCTCACTCACTCACACTTAAATACTAAAGTACTTGATTCGTGTCAAAGAAATACTTTGAAATAAACAATTAATATAATTATCTGAGCTTAGTTTGAAACATATACACTATATGAACAAAAGTATTGGAGCACCTGACCATTACATCAACAGGGACTTTAATGACACTACATTCAAATACATAGACTTTATTGTGGAGTTGGTCCCTCCTTTGCAGCTATAACAGCTTCCATTCTTCTTAGAAGGCTTTCCACCAGATTTTGGAGTGTTTCTGTGGAAATTTGTGCCCATTCATTCTGTAGAGCATTTATGAGGTCAGGCACTGATGTTGGATGAGAAGGCCTGGCTTGCAGTCTCCACTCCAGTTCATCCCAATTCTTTTGTCCATATAGTGTATCTGTTATGGTTTGTGGCTACTGTGCATAATTCCCATAATTGCCACTCCTTCAAACACTACACCTGCTTAATGCACCCACCCAAAAAGTTATCTCCAAACAAGCTTATCTGCTGGTTTTGTGTATCTTGGCGTCTTCATGAGGAGTTGGTTTAGAGGCTGTAGGCCAACAACTTTAACGAGCTCCATATAATGATTAAATTTAGTTTCAAATGCTTCCTGGTGCTCCAGTATGTGTTTCTGATCTCTGTTAGCTAAGAGTGTGATCAGGGTGCCACTAAGCAGTTTTGCTTGGTTTCATTATAGGAGCTGAACCTTGTAAACTAACCTGTTGGCTGAGCTCAGGTGTTCGCATAGTCTAGTTTTATCTTGACTGTAGGACAGGAGGGCTGATTTATGACCTGCTCCTGTCAGTAAGGTGATCATAAGGATCCAGAAAATCAGAAAACTTTATTGATCCACGAGGAAATTGTTTATGCTATGACTGCACAGACATACAGACATAAAGAACAATATAAAGTCAAAATAAAAGTCTCCAGGAAATAATCTGTACTCTATCCATGTGCTATATACACAAAATGCTCTGGTCTGTAAGAGAGGTGAATATAAATACTATAGATAAGTAAAATTACTGCTTAAGTAGTTTACCAACACATCATAGTTTGGAGTTGTTCTCTATACTGAGTTTGTTATTGCATGTAATAGTGACATAAGTAGTGATCTTGCACATGATTCTACTGTTGCATAAGTGGTGTCATAAGTAGATATTGCACATAGTCACATAGTAAACTATTGCACATAAGATATTGCATATAATAATGATTTGTCACACAATAAGAACCTGCACAGTCTGATCCTAGATTAGCCTTCCTGAGAATCTGTATGAAAACAGGTTCTGGTGCCTGCCACAACTGTAACACTGTGTCCTCAGCAGTGCTCATCTATTCCAACACTCAACTGTATTGCTTTTCACTGCTTGACCTTCCTGCTTCTCTCTGATTAAATTACTGATGATAAAGGCAAAATGCCTGTGACAATGATATTCACAGATTTTTTTTTTTTTTGCTACCCAATTGTTTCAACAAACCACCACCACCACCCCCTGCCCCTCAGAGCTCATTCCAAATGTCTGTAGTGCAGTATTCGTCATATGGATGGATATTCTTGTCTCTGTATCTGCCCTCAGATGGCCAAGGCTGGGTTCGTCCACTGTCCAAGTGAGAATGAGCCTGATGTGGTGTGCTGTTTCTACTGCCTTAAAGAGCTGGAGGGCTGGGAGCCTGAAGATGTTCCCTGGTAGGCTTCCTGTCATTTACATGCACATCACTGCTTTGATATTAATGTAACTAAGATGCTCTCATGTGAACACAGTTCAATTGTCATGATCTGAGAAAGATCTTAGTTGACTTTACCAGAGTTTCAACATGCTACAGAGTGTCAACATGTCTGCTGGAACATACCATTCTTTTAAACGGATCTGTGTGTTTGAACAAGGTCTGAGCATGCCAAACGCTCCCCAGACTGTGCTTTCCTTCAGATGAAGTCCTGGGATGAGCTCACAGCTATTGAGTTTTTCCATCTGGAACATGGGCGGATTCGCAACTACATAGTGAGTAGGAGTGCGCCCTTCAATAAAGGTTCCAAGAAAAGTTCTTTGAAGCGATGTCATGGAAGAACTACTTTTGGTTTCAATGGATAGTTCTTTAAAGACTCATTTTTATAAAGGAACCATTTTGGACTTCCACATCAGGGGTGCACAGCCCTGGTCCTGGAAGGCCAGTGTCAAGCACTATTTGGTGATTTCCCAGCTAAAACACACCTAAATTAATTAATCTGTTGATTACTCCATTTATCGGGCAATTGAAGAACTATCAAACTGCATGGATTAAAGTTCTCCGTCGCTATGATGGATTTCCGTCAACTGAGGGCAGTAAAGGTTCATAATGAGATTGATGCAGACATGTGACAGCGGATGTAGTACGTCCGAATTCCATTCATACTACCCTCATTCATACTATATAGAACGTACTGTTTTAACGGTGGAGCAGTACGTTCAAATTCAAATGTAGTACCTACTCAAGTAGTATGCGATTTCGGACGCAGCCAAGGAGTCCGTGTTCAGAAGAATGGCAATGGGAGTGAGGAAGTGATTCGATTTAGTACGTTCATTTAAAAGACACCGCTCAACCAATCCCCCCCCCACACACACACACACCCGTCATCGCTCCCCGTCATCACTCCCCCCCCCCCCCCAAGGACACGGAGCACTGGTTAAAAAAAATAAATAATTCCGTCAGATGATTTTTTTTTTTGGCTTTAATCCATGAAACTGTGCTGGGCGCTGGCCTTCCACGATCAGAGTTCTGTACCCCTGCTCTACACAATGCAAAGTATCTATATCAGACAACTATGGATCCAAACTAAGAACTATTTAGGAAACTTTTACTTTTAAAAGTTTGCATTTAAAACTAATATAAAGACAATTGCTCATTTGAGACCCTCTCTTAACCCCAATCCTTTGTCCCTCTAGAGGAAAGTGGCGCACATGAAGATTGCACATTTCCGTGATGAAGTGGAGAATATCAGCAAAAATCTGAAAATTCTTTTTGATATTGTGCCTTAATGTGATTGTCTTTTTTAATTGCTTTTGTTTGTTCTGTGGTTTGTTTAAATAAATGACTTTATCCCCTTTAACTACCCATTTAATTTGGGTAACAGAAGTAATTCCACCTGCCTTGCTTGTGTAGTTATCAGTTCACCACAAGGAGGCAGTGTCATACAGGCTTCAGTTCAAGCTGCAGAAAAGTACAGAAAAATACTGATTCCTTTCAACATTTGCTCCGCCTTTCCACAAACTAAGCAGAGACCTTCAGCTACATAACATAACTGAATTCATGAAATGTTTACCACAGTTCATTTAGCTAAAGTTGCCACTATAGCTAGCTTTTTTTTTTTTCTTCTTTTTTTGGGTGGGGGGAGCCCCCACTCATCCAAACCTTGACCCTGGGCAGATGGTCTTAAGTCCCTCCTTCTCAATACCAACTGTTGCCCCAGCAACATCTGTCACTGTGGAGACCTCTCAGTGTTTGGGAGGAAAGGGAGAAGACAAAGTTTATCATTTAGACTGATGGTTGTTCAGGTGAATCCTAGCAATAAGACATGACATAAATTGATTTTTAAGGTTTACATTTTACAAATCTAAAGCATTTTCACAAGGACATAATTATCAAATAATTAACCCCTTCCCCCAATAAAGTAATGTACTGTTTTGTAGCATAGTGTTTTTATATATTTTTGCATCAGTTTATATTGGGGGAGGAACTGTGACACTTTTGTAAAGTGTGTGTGTGTGTGTGTGTGTGTGTGTGTGTGTGTAGGATGGGGTGGGAGGGAGGATTAGAGGTACTATCCCATCTCCCCCTTCCTCTGTCCTGGATTAATGTCTAATGCAGCGCTCTGGACACTGAGCCCCCATCAGCTGCTTAATTCTCCTTTATCCCCTCGCTACGGAGCAAATAGAAAAATAAGACATTTTAAAAAAAAAAAAAAAGAAAAAAGAAAAAAATGACGTAACAGTCAAGAGGAAGAGCTCTGAAGAGTCCTCTTGTGTTCACTATAAAGTCATTTCTTATTTTTTTATTTATTTATTTATTTATTTATTTTTTAATTGCATCACGTAATTGAAATGGCCCAATCCTCATCCATGGATGCGGTGTGGTGCACCAGCTGCGTGTGTAAATGCCAACTGTAGCAGGTGCTGGGGATTTGTACAGTATTTAGTCTTTATGTTAATCAAGCAATTAGCATTGGCAATTAGCGGTCCACTCTAGTGCTGTTATTAATTTTCATCGCCACATCACATAAAGAGCGGAGAACAATAATCGGCTCTGTTCCCCGTTTTGCTCATAGCCCATCGCTTTCTGTCTCATCACTCAGACTTTGACGGGTGCCCGTAGGCCCACTCCAAACAGTGGCTGGTTAGTTACTCGTTTTAGCTCCTGCGAGTGTGTGGCATATGGACAAACGGACAGATGTTCCTAACAGAAAGTTTACAACCTGAGAGAGCACCATTGGGGCCCATCTGTTGCTGTGTGTGCGCGGTTCCTCCCTCCTGGTCCCTTAGCGATCCTCATCTTACACTGAAGGGGCCTTCCCTCACCTCCACTGCACCCCCACCCCCAGTCACCCACAGCAGCTACAACCCCATAATTAAAGCCATTCACAGCTTATTACATGCTGAGCAAATTAATGATGAGGGCCTCACCTGGAGGTGTGGGGTTAAACTCACAAGAGCGCAGGAGGCCACTCAATGAAGACCATGCACTTGTGCCTCAGCAGGGCAGGACACATGAGACTGACTTTTCGGGTGATGATTTCCCTTTTAGAAGTGCCTATCATAAGTCCTTAACCTAACCCAGTCATGATCCTGACCTGAACGCTTCCATCAGTAAACCATCATCTCTCTTTTTTCAGGGATTGCTTGGGGCTTCTTTTCATGTTTATGACAGATGGGCCCATAAGGGTATGATTGAGAAAATGTTTATTTTTGTTGCTTTTCTAACACATTTCCACAACTTGATATTGACTGAAGTAGGGAGGAAATGGTGCAACTTTAACAATGCAGTGTTTAAATGGTGTGAACCACATAAATATATGTGTATTAGAAGAAAAAGAACAGGGGAACTAAACAATTTAAAATCCCCAATATTTTCAATAGATAACAGCAACTATAACACATTCTCAAAATGTCATGTTTTTGTTGATTTTACATTCTTTTGCAGCATACATTAATAAACAGTCATTTGTGTCAAACATTTATGTGTGCCTTATACTGCAACATGCATTGGCTCTGAAACACACTGATAATGTCTTTAAGCTCACCCACTGCAAGATGCACTAAAATGTTTATCCAAAAAGTCTGCTTAAGCTCAACCTTTCAGGGTAGATTAAAAATGGAATAACCAGACAAACGTCAATGTAGATTAATTTTCAAAGCTGTACACAGACTGACATGGCGCAAGCTAAGAAAGCTTTAGCAACAGACTTCATCACCCCACACAGGGTCCGACTCAGTATATGACCAGTGTTTTTAAAGTGAATAGTTCTGAGGGTGTAAGTCAGTTAGTATTCACTTTCCTTTCTTGTGCTCACATTTGCATATTTACTCCACATATTTTGATTTCAGATGGTGTTTACTGTGTGTGTATGTATAGATGAGTGTGTGTGTGTATGTATGTTCAAACTACTAACAGCATGACATATAAAACTGCAGCTGTTTCGTTCAATTAAACTACTAATAAAAGCAAAGTACAAATAAAATTGTTATACATTGTTATAAATATAATTGTCAATACCTGTTATGTCAACATGTGGCTACCCTATTATCATATGAGTTTCGCTGCAAGTATCAGTTTTATTCAACGCTCCTCGTGTTTAATGAGTTGAGCCCAGTTAAGATCTAAAAGATTTTTGTGCCATGACCCCGATCCTAAACTGTATTGCTCATTATTCCAGTACTGAGTTTATTCACTCCAGTATGTATAGGAATATACTGTATTTCACAGGATGCATAGGCTCCAAATCCCCCACAACCTCTTTCCCACCCCTTTTGCCGTTCTTTTCTTTCTTTTTCCATCCCTTTCTCTTTTTCTCTCCATTACTTTGCATGGCAAGCGGTCCGAGGGGACCCCGGGCTCCCTTCTCTCACACGGCCGGGCCCTCCTACCTTGCCTTCTTTTTGTGCCTCCTTCCATAGAGGCCCCCATCTGTCCCTCCTCTCCAGCCATTGTGGAGACTCAAAGCTGGGCCACCTCCACAAAGCAGTGGGCGTGTGGAGGGGGGGGGAGCCAGGGTAAACACGACAGCATCCCCGTCCCATTAGAAGCTCTTTAACTCTGACACCCCAGCACTCTCATGGGGCCCTGTGCTGAGGGCCCAGACTCAACCCCTCAGCCCCGCAACCCTCGCCTGACATCACAGCACACAGCCCGCTCTTTCTTCTCCATTCATTCTAAACCCTTCCTGAGCTTGTGCTCTTTCACAACTTGCTTATGGAACATTCTGCTCCTTTCTGTTTCTACCTGATCCAGACTAGAATAGGTGTGAGTGTGCCGCTGGTGGCATGAGGACAAGTTGTTTGCGTTGTGAGTTTAAGGGCCACTGGTGCAATTTCTAATTGGAGAGTGGAGCAAAAGATGTTAATTCCATCTGATAACCATTTTAGACATCCAATCCAGTTTGTGTAAGTTCTCAAGAGCGCACACTATTTGATGCAAAAGTTAGAGGACAGTTTATGTACTAAAAGCAATTTCTTCTTAAGTTAGAGGATCATTTGAGATTTGAATAAACTGGATGGAGCAAACAAGAGATCACACAATCTATCCATTATGTTCGTTACAAAAGAAAGTAGGTCCATTCAAGCTAAGAAGTTGCATTATTTTAGTACAGAGCTATACTGCTGCCATGTCGCTAGAGATGTCAAGTCATAATCAAATACCTCATCATAGGAAGGTATCCTGAAAAACATCATAATTGGGAGATCTCTTGAGATTCTATCTCGTGATTATGAGAAAGTATCCCTGTTATGAGATGTCAATATGTCAATTACGTCAATAGAGAGTTCATACTTACAAGATAAGCGTTTCTTAATTATGACATGACATCTCATTACATGTGAAAGTTTTTATTTTGCTTGGCAGCAATGCTATCAATAATATTGTAATTTGGAGTCTTTTGTGAGAGTTTATGTATTTGTGAGTGAAATGGATACAATTTCTTGAAGACTAGATGGAGCGGTAAAAGAAAAAATACATTTTCTCCATCCACTTTCTTTAGGTCTTTAAGAAGTTGCTTGCATAAGACGTGAACAAACTGGGCAGAGTTATGAATGTTCAACTCATTTTCTTTTACACACTGCCATCTTTTTCTTTCTTCCCTTTCACTTTGGCTTGTTCTTGTCCATTCAGTTCAGACCCTCTTTGTCCTTTTTTCCCCCAAAGCTCCTCTTCCCTCTGGCCCCATCTCTCTTGTTTCTCCTCCCAGCTGCTCCCTGGGTCTCACTCACTCTGTCTCAATTTCACTGGGCTCCTGCTCTGGCACCTTGGCCCTTCTTTTTCGTGTGTGTGTGAGTGAGTGTGTGTGTGTGACGTGGCTCAGGAGGAGGGAGGATCACAGTGTTAGCAGCAGCTTAAAGGCAAGGGATTAGGGCAGCACAGTCACTGATTAAAGCCTTCCAGCCTCCTATGGCCCCATTAATACAATCTTAATCACAATGCTTTATCCCTCATCTCACCCCTGTGGATCAGGACCTTTCATTTAGTGGGAGTTCGTGTTGTTTGGCCAGTGGATTAGTGCCACTGAGAGACAAAAAAAGCAAAGGGGGGAAAAAAGGGAGAGAAAGGTTTCAGACTGCACTTTAAGGTCTCATCAACCTCTCTTCATCTCTCGCCCTTTTTCAAACTGAAACTTCGTTCCTGCCACTCTGCTGCAACAAAGGAATGGGTTCAAGGAGAAGTTAAGATGCCATTTTGAAGAGCTCCGTTATGGCATAAACCAAATATTTTCATGGTGGTGCGGTAGAGTTATTTAGATTTATGTAGATTTATTTACAGAGGCATATGGTAGAAAAGTTATGCTCAACATTATTCTGAACAGTTTTCATATTGATTCCAAATAGGGATAAAGTATTGTGGAGGAACATTTTGTTGCTGAGTTTGGTAGCCAGGACCTGACTAATATATGGGTTGGCTGATAAAATCGACTGATATTGAGGATCGATGTTGGTGTTGATCAATGTTGGTATGAATCTGATATGTTATGAATCTGCCTAGCTTGTTTACCTTTTGAGTAGAAAAAGCTTCTTAAGTAGTTCTTGACTTGAGCCTACAGTTCTACAGAAAATCCTTTACTTTTAAATTATTTGAAAAATTCACTGCACAGTCTGTGTCGACTGACATTTCACTACATGTACCTGTATAACAACGTATGTGACAAATAAAGAATCTTGAGTCCTGAATTGATGGAAATCCTCCCCACACTTACATACATACACACACTAAAATACCAATTTTTAGAGATTTGTTTCATTTTATTATGATCAGGTGCCTCAGATATGAGAGAAAACTGCTTTCTTTTATAGGACTTCTGAGCTGACTGTCACCACCTGCTTCATCAGAGGCTTCACAGACCAATTTTAAACCAATTAAAATTCTATCAGTTGCAGTTTTCATATCAGTTGGGTCTTGCTAACAGCCAGCAAGGACTGGGAGAACTGGGATCAAAAGGGTCAAGAGGAGTGTCCAACCAGCTCAACTACATCCTACAATGAGCAAAGCAGAGGACAAACTTACTGCTTGTATGAATAAATAATGTATAGATGTAAATAATGTATAAATAAGTATAGCTGCTAATGGTTTTTATGTACATTATGATTTTGATGTATATTTTTTATTTGATTGGTTATTGATAAATGTTTACACAAGTGTGAATCTGGTTGTTTTCTTCCCTATAAACCCGCTTAGCTCATTTACCTTCTTAAAATAAAGCTTCTTAAATAGTTTTTGAAATCAATTAGGAGACAATCCTTTACAGTCTGTGGGTATTCTTTACACACCATTTTGAAGTTATGTGTCTGTATCACACTTCTGCATAGATTTAGAAGCTGAAAATCATTTATGTTCATTTCCTCTGGTATGAAACAATGTCTCTGGACCGTGTGAGTGAGTGTGCTGGAAGGCAGAGGTCACAGTGATGGCAGTGTCCCCCACGGGACAGAGCATGCAGCCTCTGCTCCCTCCACCTCTTACTTACTCAGAGCCACCACGCTTCTGTTCCCACCGGCTTCTGTCCCTAACGGTCAGGTCAGCACGAGCTGAGAGCAGCTGGCCACGATTTTCTTCATTTTCTCAATGAGATGTAACCTACCTAAAAGTTATACATCAATAATGTAAGCATACCTTTATGGAAATGACTCGAGTGAAAGTTCAAGTCAACGAGAAAATACCCCACATGATGTTCAATTGATAGTAGTAGTACTTGGGTATCAAAGGTACAAGGAAATTATATAAAATTGTTTTAGCAATAGTCAAAATTCTCTTTTACAAGCTTAACAAAAAAAGGCAGTGTTCATACTTCATGATGCTTTCATAAGCCTTTTTTGACTACTGACATAAGAAAACCTTAATAAGGTTTTATAAAAGCTTATTCCAACAACCATCAATTTTCATAAGGGTCACTTTTGTCCATTTTTATGTCATTTCACCATTTTTATCAGTTTTGAAAACTCTGGAATAGGCCTTTATAAATGTCTATATAGATTTGTCATTTATATGTGGTCTTATGAACTCTACCTTCAAAATGTTATTAAAAATATGATTTGCAAAGTCCTTTACAAAACCACTGATTAACAATAACAGCTTAGATAGCTAGCCATGTAGCATTAGCAGCATGCCTCGGGGCATCTCATTAGCTTGCAATTACAGGCGTGGAATTTACAGTCTAAAGGTTTGTGTAGCTGACTCACTTGTGTGGCTACATTTACGAGTTCACTGAGTTTTGCTGTTTGCGTTACAGCCTTAAAAAATAACGGTGCTAAAAAGGGCCCTTTGAGCAATGCCACCGCAGAACCACTTTTAGTTCCCTACAGTACCATGTTTGCCAAAGAGATACGTGTATGAAAAACCATTCCAATTTGAAGGTAAGTTACTGATTTAAGAATTCCTATACATTTTATGGAGGTTCTTCAAACTTTCACATTCATTTACACATCACTTCTCATTTACAGAAAATTTTCTCCAAAAGAACCATCCACTAAAAAGTTCTTTAGGGATCCAAAAGTGGATCTTCCATGCCATTGAACAAAGAATCCTTTTTTTAAACCTTTTATTTCTAAGAGGGGAGCAAAGGTGTTTGCTTTTTCAATGAAAGGTTTCCAGAACTGGCAGAACTGGACTGCTGTTGCATGTGGTGTATTTATTGTATGTTTAGCCATGGAATTATGCTACAATAGCATTTTAACTAATGATAAACTAGGAGGTTTGGAGAACCCCCCCTACCCACCCCCCATACCCTTTTTCATCATAATAGTCATGTGTTCACCAAAAGGACCTAATATCCGTCTCAGTGTGCTGAAGTTCTGTGGGTTTGTTGGCTTAGCATGATTCTCTACTATTTTCATTTTTCATAATCCGGCCCCTCCCCCACCCTCCACTTTTATAAACCTAAACATTCCTAATAGCAGCAAAACAAAGCCCAATCCCAGCAGCTAGCCGCTTCCCCTTCTGTTTATCTGCACACCTGTCTGTTTCTCAGTCTCTGCTGCTGTGTGAAGCTATGTGTCACCAAGGAGGGAAATGGGCTGCTTAAGAAAAGGGATGAAGAAGTGACCTCATTCAGCTGCCTTTTTTGCATTTTTTTGCGCTTCCCTGATATCTCTCTCTCTCTCTCTCTCTCTCTCTCTCCCTCTCTCTGTCTCTCTCTCTCTCTCTCCCTCTCTCTCTCTCTCTCTCTCTCTCTCTCTCTCTGCCTCAGCTGTCTGTCAGCCCCCCTGCCGGTCCCCCAGCTGTCTCAGCTCCCCGAACGAGCAGCCTCACAACAATGCGGGTCAGAGGTCAAGAGAAAGAACAGGCTGCACTTACAATGGACCAGTGGCGCCCGCTAAAAACAATCACTCCCTTTTTTCTCCCTCACTTCTCTTGCTGTACCGAGGCTGGAAAAGACAAACCTACAGAGATGTTGCTGAGCGGGGTCCACTTCATTCACAACAGCCTGAGCCTGAGGTGCCTGTCCCCCCACTCCCCCCTTTTTTAGGCCAAGCCTTCAATAATAAACACATGCAGACACACACACACACACACACACACACAAAACACTTGTTTCCTCACTTTCCAGTCCAATTTCTCACTGCATCGCCTTTCTTATTGTTCAAGACTGAAGAACCTCAGTGTTGACAAATATCAGCACAAAGCTGTACTCAGTTGTGGCTCTTGATTTGATTTAATCACTGTAGAACTTCAGTGGAGTTATGTGACAATCTGCAGTCTGGATGCATGAAAAGGTCAAGTTTTGCTGATTATTCTTCACCTGTAAAACATAGGGACAGTCTTTAAAAAAGATGCCATCGAGTAACCACTTTTGGATCCCTAAAGAACCATGTGCGATAAAAAAAAAATTGTGAGTATGAGGAACCCTTTGAAAGTTTACAGTACATTCACACTGTTCAGTACCAATTAAACTCTTCTTCAGACTTTTAAATGGTTCTTTCTAGAATCATTATGCAATGTGGAAGCTCTTCAGAACAGTTAATTAAGCTCACACACCTCATTTAGAAAAATGGTTCACTGAAGAATCTTTCACCGAAAGTTTTTTATGGAACCCAGTGTGGTTATGCTATGGCATTGTGCAAAGAAACCTTTTCAGCAGCTTTATTTTAAAGGCAATATATAAGCCTTCATCACTTCATCACCACAAATTGGACTGCTTGTCGAAATGGCTTTAAATTCAGCCTGGTTGTTTTTATTATTCTCTACATTCTTAACAATGCATGTGCCAAAAAGGTTCTTTGAATCAATGCTATGGAAGAACATTTCTCTCAATGGATGTTTTTTTAAAGGATTCTTACAAATGAGATTCACAACAGTGAAGAACCTATTTAAAATTTAAAGAACCTTCACATAAAGCAACGATTCAATTGTCAATTAAAGGCTTTTCCTAGAACAGTAAAGAACCATTTAAGAGCCTTTATTTTTGAGAGTGTATGAATATGGCACTCATGCTTTGTGTGTTTTTGTTTTGCTGTTTGGGCGTAACGCTTTTGGCATAAGAAGGCTGGGAAAATATGAGTGGGAGTGAAAGGAGCTGCAGTGACAATCACCTGTTCCACAGCCCCGGTTTCCCATGGCTCCCTGAAGCCAGCATGACCTGACTTCCAGCTCCACACATGAATCTTCTCAGTTCCCACCACACATACATTCTGATCTGTCCCGCTCCTTTTATTCTGGCACTTTGTGGACTCTCACTGAAAGCACTGGATGATGAATAAATGTACAGAAACTGACCATTACTGTTATTTTGTCATCATTATCATTTTCCTTGTTTTGATTGGTCATATCATTGCTGTCTTTACTCCTTGCAACTCTTTTTAAAAATGTTTATGTATGTTTACACTATTTACACTAAAATGCCACCTGCCCTTGATACTATGTGAATATTTGTGAAGAATGAACCAAGGTTTTTTTTTTCTTTCTACTATAAACATATTATTTTTGAGACAAGAGATTTGTTGTGCTTTTACACAAATGCGCTAAGAAGGAATGTGGAAAATGGTGGTATAGAGACAGGAATTATCACCCTTTCCTGAATAAATTTTATTTATTTTAAAGTACTTTTGACAGCACCATTCCATGAGAAAGTATCTGGGCTAGATTGTATAGAAGTTTTTTTTTCTTCAGCAGGGTCAGTGAAACATTGCGGCATTGTGCATCACAGCTACAACCAAAGTGTAATCCGAATCAAACCTCTTTTGATATCCACTGACAAGACTCTTATGCGCTCCGCTTCATAGCAGGCCTTCAGACTCTTTCCAAGCTTATAGCTTTTTCCAGAAGAAGGTAAAATGACAGGCAAACATGTGATTTGTATATAATATAAGAATATTTATTTTATTAAGTGCGAAACAGGTAAATATTTACAAAACATTTTGCAAAACTGACAAATACAGTGGAGAATGACAAAAATACATAAACCCAGAACATTTCCAATAAATAAATTAAATACTTCATGAGTAATGATAGCAGTGACTGGCAATGTACCAAGAATGTGACAAACCAGTGCTGACTGATGCCATAAAGACATGCAGTCAAAATAAATATTAAATACAGCTATAAATAAAAACATTTTTTGTTCATATGGCAAAATGTGTTGCTTTAATATTAAGCACTTTTGGAGGGCGTTTATCAAAATAGGTATTTCTTTTTGAGGCTTTAGAAAAGTGTGTGTGTGTGTGTGTGCGTGTGTGTGTGCGTGTGTGTGTGTGCGTGTGTGTGTGTGTGTGTGTGTGTGTGCGTGTGTGCGTGTGTGTGTGTTTGTGGTCTTTACAGTATATGCATAAGATAAGTCTCTGTCTTAAATCAAGTGTGTTAGAGCAGAAAATCCAGAACAAATCACAAGTATAACTCAGCGAAGACAAATACAAGAATAAATTAATCAAAATAGGTATCTCTGTCTCTTCACTGCTGCTTCAAATGGACTCAGATCAGTCTAGGTGGTTGCTGGATCTTGTCAAACATTGTGGCTGCAAACAGTCCCTTCATGTCTGCCTGATCTCTGGACGTAAGTACCACAGAGCTACAGAGGGTCTATGGTGGCCATGGCTGTTCATTCACTGTAAATGGTGCCCACCTGTGAGGGCACCATGTGTGGTGGGCCAAATGACTCAAAGGCCATGTCCAAAGGTAGCTCATAACGGGAACCAGGGAAGAGTGCATGGCCCTGGGGCCCGGCGAGTCCAGCCATGGAGGATGGCGGGTAGTGGTGAGAGGAGAGATAGTGGGCTGGGTGTGTGGGATGCGAGGTGTAGCTCCTCTCTGACTCACGTGGCGATGGCTCTTGCTTGAGGGTAAAGTTGCCGCTGATGCTGAGGGGTGGTGTGAGCGGCCCGTCATAAGGTGGTGTGCCGCTGCTACATTCGTTGGGTGAGTGGTTCTCATAATTGGCCCCTTTGAAGCCCTTCAGGTGTAGAAGGTGTGATGCCTCCAGAGAACCATAAGGTGGACTGGGCAGGCCAGGTGAGGGATAACTCAGGGAATGTCCCTGCTGAGCTCCCACACCACCCACTCCTGGACCACCGCACTTCTCATCCAGTTTGTTGAGCATCATAGTTGAAGGTCCTAGCTGGAGGCAGCCGGCTACCAGGTTGCTGGTGGGTTGTGAAAGCCCCTTGCAGAGCATCTCCATAAAGCCGTGACTCTCTGGTGACTGGCCATTCTCCAGAACCTCAGACAGTGCCCAGATGTAGTTGCGGGCCAGCCGCAGGGTCTCAATCTTGGACAACTTTTGGGTCTTGGAGTAACAGGGCATGACTCGCCGAAGGTTGTCCAGAGCATCGTTCAGTCCATGCATACGTGTGCGCTCCCTGGCGTTGGCTTTGACACGACGGGCCCGGAAGCGCTCCAGTCTGGCTTTGGTCATCTTCTTCTTCTTGGGTCCTCTTCGTTTGGGCGCTTTATCCCCATCCAGTCCGGACTCTTCTTCCTCCTCCTCCTCTTCCTCCTCCATGTCCTCGCTGCCAAGGTCTACAGGGCCACGGTTGCCCCTGTTCGGGCTGTAACGGCCCCCTGTCTCAGGTGTCTGGTCTCCATCTTGAGAGCTCAGGTCCTCTTCAATCCAGCCCAAAGTGCTGACTAGTTCGGTCACATCTCCTGACCCCTTTCCATATGGTTTGGTCATCATCTTGATCTGTGGACACCAAACAACTGTTAGTTCACCAGAAATGATAAGGAATAAGGAAACAAAAAAACAAAAAAATATCATATTTCCTAAGTATTCCTAGGTATTCCAACCTATCATACCCTGCCTAAAAGTCTTAAACTGATTGTGTTTGGGTGCTTTTCATCCCATTTCAGCACTAGAGAGTGGACAGTTCAGAGCAGAAAGCGCCAGAGTGAGAGTTCATTTGCTGCAACGGTTGCAAAAAATGTTCCTCTTGAAAATAAAGTCCTCCTTGATTTTGACACTTTGTCTTAATTTATGACATAAGGACTAACCATTAAATTTCAAAATTCCTTAGAAAGTGGGATCTCCATCTCCCCCTTGATGTATTAGTCCTGTGAGAGACTTGTGTGTAAACCTTGCAGTTTCAGACTGTTGTGTCGTCATGTTGGAGATGCCGTCAATCTGGGACACTGGAGGATTTAGCTCGCAGATCAAGCCCCCGGATTTAATTTTATGGGCAAAACGAACCAACCACGGGGCCTGGCCAAACAAACACGAGTTACATTGTTGATGTTTGTTGTATTTTTTAGATAAAAGAGTGGAGAGCCCCCCTCTTGCTGAACTTTAATATGGAGACAACTTTGTCTGAACTTCTCGACCGACTTCAGACGCGTCTTATTGTCTTGTTATTGTTGATTTGTGGTTGTGCATCAGTGCGTATCATCTGTTCAAAAGTGGGACGCTAAATTTTGTAGTGATGAATGGACTAACCCGTCCTACATTTTAGACCAATCAGTTTCTCTAGATGCCTTTGTATGAGGAGGTAAACACCCACCAACTAAATATCAGCTTCTTTTATTACTGGTTCCAGATAAATGTTCTGGAGTATTCATAGAAACAGAGACTTGCGTAACGACTGAAATCACAAACAAATATTGTTGTTTTTTAAATGATCCATCTGTTAATACAGTCGGGATACGCACAGATTTTTAAAACCAATAATTACATGCATTTTTAAATAATATTAATAAACAAAAAACAAGAAATTGTGAGTGTAGAACAAATCTAAATCCATGCATTAACTAAAGATCTTAAAGATCTTTGCTCATTTCTTGACTTGTAAAGAGCAGTGCTGAACTCACCTGTTTATCTCCTTCAGGGATCAAAATGTTCTGAGAAAGTTCCCCAACAAGGCTGAGTTTGTGCTTCCTGATACTGAGCTGAAACTGATGTCCTTCTCTATCTCTCTCTCTCTCTCTCTTTCTCTCTCTAACTCTCTCAGCTCTCCATCTGAGCGTCAGAGCTCGCTCCAGTTTTACCGATGCGCGCGGGGCCTTATGCCTTTAATGAAGCGGGCTAAGCCCCGCCTCCAGTAGATCGTAACCCCGCCCACTGCCTTGCCCGCCCTCTTCGTGGGGATCCAAACTCGCGTGGCGGGCTCGTGGCTACAAGCTTTAGGGGGGTCACTCTTTTGGCACCAACCCTCATGTGTGTGTGTGTGTGTGTGTTTTGGGGGGGGGGGGATTGTATGTGTGTGTGTGTTGGGGGTTGGGGGAGATGAGGCGGGTCGTGTACGCACATGTTGTTAATTTAACGTGAAATGTTATATAATGTTTATTCAGTGATCTGTTTATTTTTTGCTTTTTGGCTATTAATCAAAATACACAAGTGGTCTAGAATCCGCCCTCTACAGACTGTCGATTGAGTTTGTTGTTATTTGTTTGTTTTGTTTCTTTGTTTGGGTTTTTTTCGTCATTTACACGCTCCTATTTTGAGGCAAATAAATCTGTCACCAGTCTGCACAATCGTTTATAATCCATGACAAACTTTTCCTAAAACTCTCCCACCGCAGCGCGCGTATGTATGTGTGTGAGTATATGAGTGCGCGCGTGTGTGGATGTGTGTATGAGTGTATGTGTGTATGTGTGAGTGTGTGTGTGTGTGTGTGTGTGTATGTATGTGTGTATGAGTTTGTGTGTG
>JBBPCZ010000142.1:28764861-28805332 GCA_037974445.1 Brycinus macrolepidotus | reverse complement strand
TCATCCCAAAGGTGTTGGATGGGGTTGAGGTCAGGGCTCTGTGCGGGCCAGTCAAGTTCTTCCGCACCGAACTCATCATGTCTTAATGGAGCTTGCTTTGTACACTGGGGCACAGTCATGCTGGAAAAGGACCTTCCCCAAACTCTGTCCACAAAGCATTAAGATTGCCCTTCTCTGGAAGTAAGGGGCCACCTGAACTCAATAGTTAAGAGGATTGTCCCAATACTTTTGTCCATATAGTGTATATTCAGAATTCAGGTTTTCCAAATTAAACTGCACTGCACAATCTTTACCAACAGATGGCGGCACAATCACATTCACCATTTATTCCACACTGGGCCAAGTCATTTACTACTCTTTGCAGGTATTTAGCCCACCAAATGTTCTCTTTTATAGCATTTTTACTATGAGCATGTCTACACTACTGATAAATGTCGAAAGACGTCACTTTCATGCTGGATGACTCTTTTTTTTTTTGCCAGTTTCCTTTGTACTAATTTAATTGTACTAATTACATTTGCGCTCACTGGATAGTTTTGTTTTGACTCGGATTTCTCATTGCTGTCTTTTGACACGTCCTTATTAAACAGAAGATATTGTTACATTTAGCTTTCTTCTTTCCTTGTGCTCCACATGCTTTATGAAAAAGGCGAATAGAAATCTTTATGCATGTCATATTTTGGGGCATGATCCATGCAATGAACAGGGCTGTTCTGTTACTGAGATGTTATTTTAATCTCTTAACAGAACAAATTCACTGCATGTACGCCACTGAGTATCTAAAGTGACAGCACATAGACAAAAATGACTGGTTCTTGTTACACTTGACTTTAAGTATACAGTCTCTTTTAGGTATAAAGGCTATAAAGATCAATTAGAGAATCTCAGTCTTCCTGTGGATCCGTTCGTTCTGTCTCAATTTAGAAATGTCCTGTTGCTCAGTTATAAATAGACCGACACGTATGATGATCTAGTTAATCTCCAAAAATGAAACACTTTAATTATTTCTGAGATAAAGTAAGTCAGTGTGCTGAAGCATTTCACTCTTCTGAAACAGTGTAACTGAGTGGAAGCCATGAAAATATGCAGCATTAGTCTTATTTTATCTTTTTTATTATTACAACATGCTTTCTATAAGCACTTAAATGACTTTTGCAATGATACACCATTCAGTCTTGTTGCATTTATGCTGTGCGGATGTTGCTGAAAAGAAAAGGAGCGTAGGCCTGGACTGATCTCCGCTGTGACCCGTAGATGTTTTGCGGGTCAGCTCCACCTGCCAGTTTTGTACTGTGACCTGAAAAGTGTGGATAGAGTGATGCAGTTTTTCACTCCTGTGATTATCCTGTGTCCTCAGTGGTCAGCCCAGGAACCATGATAACGAATAACTTTACAGTCACCTTCTGTATGAAGGTCAAATATGTCAGGCCATTAATCCATTACATTTTTGCAGCAGAATCTGAAGGTAATACAGAGTGACTGACAAATTGTTCCCTCAAACATCCCCCCTTATCATTTTTTATATTAAACCAATTAAAGGAATCATATTGCCACTTCCAGAACAAAACCTGTATCACCATATTTGCATTTTTTTGTTTCATGAAATGTCAGCAGGCTTTTGCACTGTCTGAAACTTTCATGACGAACATACCAATGGAAATATGTCAGGCCATTGTAGAATAAGACTATTTTTGGTGCCATACTGTTCAAACGTTTGAACTCAATACCTTCTATAATATAAACTTTGCTTGGAGATATAATAGATGTATAAAAGGAGTCTAATATGCTAGTCCTGATTTCATAGCTTTTAAATTATTAATAAGAGGCTGTAAAAAGAAGAAGACATTTTTTATGTGTCCAGAATGATGAACAGAGCTGTATTATTCCATAATAAGTGAGAAAGATGTATAGCTCACATTGCTTGACATTGCATGTCTTGTATTGCACTTGCTGTTTACTGTATTGTGTCCATTTTGTAGGAATCAGTGCTGATTCATATTCCAGTGGAATCTAACAGGATATTTTTGAACTGTTGTACCAGCTATGGACAGAAGAGTAGACAGCAAAGCACTTTTGGAAGTCTGTTAAATGTCATAAATGTACGGGAGGGTCTCTGAACTAGCTAAGCATTTCACTCAGTTATAGGTGGGGGTGATGAGAGAGACAGATAATTTTTCTGGTGCACTGTAACATGCAAAAATCAGATGTCAATTTTGATTTCAGTTTGACTTCAGGATGGCAGATAGATTAGAATACATTTTCTACCCACAAAACTGATTGTTAGTTATTTTCCTCAGTGATTGTCTGTTCATTTGATAACATTTGTCATTAATCCATTATATTTTTGCAGCAGAATTTGAAGGTAATACAGAGCGTCTGACAAGCTATTCCCCCAGAGTTTCCCCTTCTCATCTTTGCATTAAACTAATCAAAGGAATTATATTGTCACTTTCAGAACAAAAACTTGTATCATAATGTTTGTAGTTTTTACTTCCCACCTGATGTTGGCAGGTCTTTGCACGGTATGAACATTTCATGATGAACAGACCAATAGAAATGGCCCAAAATTACATTTTTACTTGCAAGTTTGAGGTTGATCTTTCCTGTTGATGTCGTTTGAACTATGCTAGCACAAAAGCTTGGGTGCCCTTGTCAATTTTCTAGAGGAAAATAAGCACTCATCCACAACAGAGCACATTCTTCAGCACATTTAAAGACACAATTACTGTTTAAGTGCTGGAACTTAACATACTGAAAAACAAACAAACAAAAAAATAAAATGTGGCCTGTTCAACAGTCATGGCACATTTTATATTGTGTGTTTTATTTGTTCTCCATATATTAAACTTAGCAAATAAATACAAATTATGTCGTACAAATAGCAGAAAATGAAAATAATTTAGAAACATGTGATACTGCTGATGGTGTTCAATCTTTTATACTAAACTGTGTATAGTATAATTTAACACACGCTTCTAAATCCCTAGACTGGTTTTAAAATTATTTGAGACAGTAGAGGCCTCATTATTTGTTTTTAGGTGTTTTGATGATGTTATTACTCTGCCAGTTTTAATATACCCATCGTTCTTTGTCTTGGTGTGTGTGTGTGTGTGTGTGTGTGTGTGTGTGTGTTGGTCAGCTGGGTGAAGAGGCTCAAATAAGAAGCAGAGCATCACTGGAGTCAGAGCGAGTCAGGCAAGGTTAACTACCACAGACGAGTGTAAACCTGTTGATGAATAAAGCCGTTTTACATTAACTTTAATTATAACTTTTTAAGGTACTTTTCTTTCCCAACAGTGATGATATGTAAGTTAATCCTTTTGCATTATAAGGCCTCTGATGCAAACATTACATGGCTGCCTATTTTTTTAAATGAAAACTCCAGTCTAATGTCTATCAGATTGATCTGTATCATACGGATGATTACCCCCAGCAATAATTTTGGCATGCCATCCTGTGCTCATTAAAAGAATAGAAAATTGCACCAATAATCCGCAGTAATCACTAACAAGCCAGATGTCATGGAGATTAGGCTGAAAAATGCTTGAGAATTGTTTTACAGGGTCCATATAATGAAACAAATGTTTCTAATAAAAGAGGTTGAGTGTAGTGAATAAACACTGTTTTAAAACGTATCACTTACTTACCACTCGATATATGCATATTTAACGGCAAAAACAGCCTCTTTCAAATGAACTTTTTGTGATGTCAAAAAAAGTGACGTATTTGCAAGTATCCATCTATTCAGCCTACAGCAGCCTTTAGCTCCGCCCCATCTATAATAAAGTTATAAGGAATATTTCAGTCCCCATTATATTTTGAGCAGTGCAGCAAATTATCACAGAGCTCATTTACATATTCCATCTTAAAGGCGTAGCAACAAAAACAGCCCGTTCAGTTGGTTGGAAAGGTTGGAAAATGGTCATGTAAAAATAAACTGTGAGTTTTTGGTGAGTTAAACCAAACACATATCATTAGTGTACCTCAGGGAAAAGAATCCAAGAAAATGTATGGCATGGGTCCTTTAAGTGTTATAAAAAACAAATGTAGCTCAAACTTTTTTTTCAGAAGAAGTAAAACTTTTGAAAACAAACAAAAAAAAAACATTACTTGTTTAATCTTAAGCAATCTGACACAAAACAGGTATTTTCCGCCAGCATATGTGTCTGCTTTCATCATCCGAAGCCCAGACTTGCTTGCTAAGGTGGGATTTTCAAAGCTGACAGTTTGTTCGGGTGCAAGGCACAGCTGAAATATCGGCTTTAAGATCCTATGATGCATTGTGTGGTGGGAGCAGCCCATCAACAGCTCGCTGACCTTTTCCTCATCTCCTCACAACCAGTCAGAACTATGCCCCCTCATTAGATACCATAGCTATTTGTGTGTGAGTGTGTGCGTGTGTGTGTGCGAGGGCGAGGCGCCAGGTATCATACCAATGGCGAATAGGTCCTCTACTAATTACTGAATTCATTTTGCTGGATGTGTGTGCCTACGTGCGGCTTTGGCGGCTGTGCGCTTGTGTGAATGTGCTGGAGGTAAGTGAAGTGTATTGATTATTTTAATCCGCCTATTTGTGAGTCTGTGATCCTCGTGGCTCTGCATTCGACAGGGGAATCGCTAATGGGCCTCAACGCAGCCCGTCTCAGACCTCTCCCCGTCCAATTAACTTTCAACTGGAATCTGGCAGGAGAGAGCGAGGAGGCTGGCTGCAGACACACAGCGATCCCCCACACGCTCCCACAGGCAGCAGATTCACTGAAGCCTCCAGGTCCAGAATGTCATTACTTCTTGCTTTTTAATTAAAGATTTCTCCTTTCTTTTTAGACCAGGTAGAGGCCAAGGTCTTGCTGCTGTTTTTGTTTTTGTTGTTGCTGCTGCTGTTTATTTTCTTTTTCTCCTTTACAGTGACACTGTTTCAAAAGATCACCATAATGCACTGAACGAGAGATCCATACCTTATGCATAAACAGAATTCCAATGCAACCACCAGATTCTTATGTTAACCCATTCATGTCCTTAAATGACATTTCGCAGTTTCTTTAGTCCACATGCACTTGTAAATCTGAAACTGGAAAAAATAAAACCAGTGAGTTAATTTATTACACTCATTAAATTCAGTATGTGAGTCAAATGGGATTTCTTATTTATTGGAATATCCAAATCAGTCCTGCATAAAAATGGCATGTAATCAAAAGAACCACACCGTCTGTTTGAACTAAACAGAACCTCTTACTATACTGAATTGTTGGACATGAATGGGTTAATAATATCGAATATATGTAAATCTGATATAGACACATCTGATATGAGTCGCCTTGGTATTACAAAAATAAGAATGGATTTTTATATAAACCAAATTATAAAGTAATAAATCAAACATTCACGTCACACAGGGGGGCGCCATTCAAAACAGCTGTTGTAGACTGTTTTGAATGCTGTAGACTGTTGTAGAAGAAAAAGAGGGTCAGTGATATTTGAACATTCTTTATTATAGAGTCGTTTTATAAGGAGGAAATGTGCCGTCATTTATAGATGTATCGATGTGTGTTTGCATTTCTTTGTATTTGCACATGGCTTGACTTGTCTTGTGACAACCCCTACCAGGCCTCGTACAGAATTACTATAAGATTTCCACAATCAGCCATAAATATTCTGCTGATATGTATGACATGGAATGGCACGCAACTCAAGAGACCGGGAACACTGTAAAGAGGCTGACACTTTTTATCAATGAAGCATTTCTGCACAAAAAGGAAGACACAACTCACACACACACAAACACGCACACACACACACCCATACACACAGTGAGGATAGCCTGATGTCTTCGGACATTGTTACATATTTAATCTCTGAAATAAACAATTTACAGAAAAGTTAGCAATATTTTCTATAGAGGTGCATCGTTATCTGACCATGGTCACTTTAGTTAAATCTTGCATTGATGTAGTTGGGATGAAATAGCTTTTGTAAATTTTTTACAGATAATTTACATAAATGTAATATCACTGGACAGCTTAAGGTGCTATTGATAGACACTAAGGTAAGATCAATATAAAAGTTTTTATAATAACACAATTAGTGTCAATGTAATTACAATATTCTTTTAAAATGGTTATGCAGATGAGTGTTCTATTTATATTACAGAGATATATATTTCTGCTGTTTCAGACATATTGAATATTTCAGAGATTTTTTCTTTATTTATATGGCAGTCATTAAGTTTCTATTGTCACATAATAAGACAGTAATTCACCATGTGCAGCTATTTTCAGTGATAAGACAATTTGGTGTAAAACTGATGCACTGTATCTTTATCATAGTTAAAACAATATCCTCTTTTAGGCAATGCTCACGAAACAAAAAAAATAAATAAACCACCTCGATTAATAGCAAAAATCATAAGACTAAGAAGTTGAATGGAGTCAAGCGAAAGATAGGATATTATCAGCCCAAATCAATATATTAATGCTGTAGTCTAGGCTAGTCTGCTTAGACATATTGGAAATCCATGCCAACGCAGCACAGAGCTGTGGCCAGCCATTGTGTGTTCGATCCCATCCCCTGTATGTCCACGCACACGGGCCATATTTTCAATTCCACACAGACAGCCAAAGCGGTCACTTTAAGTCAAATTAATTGAACTGGTGGACTTGGATTAATCACAGACCCACAGTGGTGTGTGTGTGCATATGTATGTCATTGTATTGAATTGCCTTTGCCCAACACTATCTAATCAGTCTGCTTGTTAGTGAAAATAACCCTCATTAAATAATTGCCACTCACTCATGTGTAACAGCTGTGTCTGACTTCAGCAAACCATGCTGAACATCAACCTCCAGCAAAAATTCCAATACAATCTCACTGAAGTGAATCAGGCTTCTGGTGATGCACAAAAATGACTGGACTTCAACACGTACACCTAAACACGTGCTGCAAACGCTGAGGGAGGATAACACTCTGGTAGATATGTTTCTATTTGCAATGTCTATTTTACACTTTTTTGAGGGGAAAATGTGTAGGTGTGTAGATATAGCATATAACCATCATTTGCATACACATACAAACAATATGTCAGAAAATGCACTTGCTCAATGAAAGTAAGAGTTTGCTCATGAGATCATGTCTGTGAAGCCCTTGTTCCAGCCAGCATCAACCCATGTGCATTTCCCTCCTGTTCAGTCTATTCAGTGTGTGTGTGTGTGTGTGTGTGTGTGAGAGAGAGAGAGAGAGAAAATGTTGGAGAGTGTTTTGAGCAGCATCATGGGGTGGTGGGGCGGCAGGTTTGGAGGGTAGTCAGTCGGGGTAGATGAGGAACCCAGAAAAGGTGCTGTATTTGTTGGTGTTTCCTCCGTGGACTTTGCCCCCGTCCAGCTGTACGCACACCTCGTCCCCAACGTCTAAATGTAGGATCACACTGTTGGAGGCGTAGTCATAATTCTGATCGGCGTCCTGGGCGATGGCACTGGCCCTCACCTGTCAAACAGAGAGAAATAGAGGTTCGGTCAGAGGAAGGCCAGAGAAACGCTCACATCTCACCCTGTCACTGTCCCTTAGCACAGGAGAAACAACCATGTCTGGCATGGAGGAAGGCAATTTATAACCAGGTGAATAAAGACCATATACTGAAAAAGGAATTGCTTCAAATGTGCACATCATTTCCACATAAATAAAATGCAATATAATTTATTACAACACAATTTTTGTCTTTCAGTCGACCATCTTCTAGGAATAATTGTGTTGATGTAAATAATGTACACATTAGAATCAAGTTAACTGAATTACCCTGCAAATGTGTTCTATTGCAGCAACTGAAAGTGCCGAAAATCCTACTCTATCTAATAAATTTAGTATGAAGTATGAAATTATGTAGAGTTTCCAAGTAAAATTCTATCAAGCTGTACTGCGTTGTAGCTAACGGAAAGTTGGAAATTGCAACAAATTTGCCAATTTATCATAATAAAGTGGCCATTTGCATGCGTACAAACTAAACATATTTGAAATGAATGACGTGCTCTAAGGATGGGTTCACACTGCATTTTTCTGAACATGGAAAAAAAACGCGAGGAGCACTGCACTTCAGCTTCTGCTTCAAATCTAGGGTTAGGCCTCTTCCTAAGCACTAACAGTATTGTAGTTGTCAATCAGCTGTGCTAGCAACCTATACCTGTTAACTATGTAATAATTTAGAGTCATTAAGGAATGCAATCTCTAATCCTTCCACCATAACTGTCACTGAAGACCCACCTCACATTCTGATTCTGATCTGATTGAAACAGAAAAATTGAATCAGAACAGAAAAAAGCTCACAAAGTAGAACACTTAAAACACTCCGACTGCACTTAAGAGTGCTTTACACAAAACACAGCAGTCCAGGGTTCAGAAAGTATGAGATGCTTACCACGCAAAAATAATGAGCAAAATGTCTCCTTCCTACCAAAAACTGAAAATAACAGAATCAGTATGTAAAAAACTTGGAGAGTGTGAACTTCTGCTAACTATTTATTTTCATCTGTTTGTATTTCTACAATGACTGTGTCTTCTTTAGTTTCTCACTAATTTACCAATGAAATGTGAACTTTGTGCTTGATCAACACATTATTTTGTACCCAGGCAGATGGTATTAAGGATATTTTGCATCTGGCAACTACCGGTCACTCTTTGGCATGAGTGCTTACTATCACAGGACATGTTTTTTAATGTTAAAAGGATGTCCACACTGTATCTGTGACATAAATCTATATTTGTCTAATAGCCGTTTTAATTGTTTTCAGGTTCTGCTGTGGCATAGTTCTGAGGGCTGTCTGACAGCGAACATCAAGGCTAAGTGAACTGGGGCTACTTCTATACTTTGTGGTATTGATCTCCTGTAATACCAGTGGTCATATGGTTCAACTTCTGGAATAAGACCTGCTGTGTAGGGATGTAAACACACACTGTATCTCTTTCCAGTATCGACCTGTTGAATTTAATGCAAGAAACACATCCTGTGCACAGGCTGAGAGGCTGCGTGCCACAGACTCAGACTTATTTAAATTCTGCATCGAGGACCCATCGTATTGACTCCTGAGAGTGGATCTATTGCTTGTTTGTTAACAATTTAAATTGGGTTTACTCATCTGAACACACAGACACATACACCTGAATAGAATTGCAGTAAAGGAGGTGAAGAGACCTACAGTAAAATTGGTAAAATGGTAAGCTTACATGGTAGCACATCCTCATTTGATCTTGATTTAATTTGATTTCTCACTCAATTTCTTCCAGTTTAAAAATGAAAACATCTAAAAGGTGCCTCAAGAAACTTCCACATTGTGTAACTGGGCCTTTAACATGGTATCATTTTTTTTTTTATTGAAACAAATTTGCAATCTGAACAATCTGGTACACTTTTGCTCTCTTCTAAATCTGAAAAAAAGAAGAATATCTGCTGACAGATGTCAGACATCGATTGTCTGGTGCTTTAGTCAATGTCCGACCAAGCTGTCACCACTCAATCTCTGTCAAGCCTTCCTGACAATCTTCCCTAATGAAGCAGCTTTGGGACAATATACACAGAAACAGCTATTTTAATATCTATCTATCCATCTATCTATCTATCTATCTATCTATATATATATATATATACATATCTTTTTGTGTGTGTGTGAAATGAAGAACTATGAATTTGAGCTATGCTGATCATATTATAATCAGGATAATAAAACTGTTTAGACGTAAAGAGAGTCACTCATAACAATTTGAGGCAAAATGTTCCATTCTAGAGACACTTACCGAGTCAAAATTATCATTTAGAAAGAGCTATGGTGGTGATAAGAACCAGACCAGACCAGAGTTATTAAAAGCTTTTAAAAGCTACCTCACAGACAGGTATTACATAAAATGGTTATAAATTTATATTATATGTGAGGTTTCATTTTTCTATAGTTTTGAAACATGTTTTTTGACCCATTTTATTATTATTTAAGTCATATTATTATTTAAGTCATAGTGGACAGATACTTGCAGGATGTAGGTTGGCAAAGCAGTTCCCAAAGAAAACATATTTCTCACAGATTTGCTACTATTTTACCATTATCAGTATTACATACAAAAACTTACAAGATAGTTGGGATAGTAGATAAACCATTTCACATCAAACCACTCTCAGTTAGTCTGTGACTGTGTCACTTTAGTGATTTAGTTATGCATTTTTATGGTGGTATTCCCCTTTACTAAAATGTTTCAATTTGCAAGACAAAACTAGGACCAGTCTTTCTCACTGATGACACAGTGGACTTCCAATGTATTATAATGGTCCATTATAAGCACTCTAGAGAACAGCACTTTAGTCCGTCAACCTAAAATGTACATATTAATATATACCCAAAAGTCTACACATACTCACATGAACGTATATCATGACATATCTGACATAATACATATATGACAGGAACACTCCATTACCACCATTCAGTCTCTGGGTGCGGATCAAGCATTTTGGGTTTTTAAATGTGCTATACAAATAAAAATGTCTTGACTTGACTTGCACAGTTTAGTCAATAAACTGAGTGGAGTGTGTTGCCATTTAGTCATGTATCATCGAATAATGATGGGTGATCTTAAAGATTTCCCTCTCTGAATCAATTGAGTTTCATTTGTAGAGATCAGACTGCAAGAACGACATCTGAATAGGATGAATATTGCTTATAAAATTATCAGTAAATAGTTACTCATGTACATGTTAATGCCGACAGAAACTTTTTGAGAAAAAATGAGAATCCAAAAAGGCAGAAATATTGAGCGGCTAGATGTCAGCTGAGATTGTCAATATAAGGAATGCGTCATCCGTGTGTGTGACAGTGATGGCCTGGCCTGTTCTCGGCATCGATGGCCAGCCTGTATCATCGTGCTCATTAGTTTGGCTAACTGGGAAAAGGGCCGCTTTCT
Source organism: Brycinus macrolepidotus (assembly GCA_037974445.1). Lineage (NCBI taxonomy): Eukaryota > Metazoa > Chordata > Actinopteri > Characiformes > Alestidae > Brycinus > Brycinus macrolepidotus. The sequence continues at coordinate 28,794,403 of JBBPCZ010000142.1, read as the reverse complement.
CCCTCAGGCACACTCGCAGGCTCGATACCAAAATGCAAGTGGTCACTTTAATTAGAAGACATCCAGCACTGAACATTTAAGCCCTTTTCTCTCCTCCCCCATCGATTCTTGCCCTGTATTACTGGGACGGGTTCCACGACATCTATTGGCCGGCAACAGGCATAGGGCTCAACACACAGCAGCACAGACTTTGCCCGTTCAATGTTTTCCGGCATTTATCAAATATAAGTGAAATGAAAGCTTGTCTTGTGGCTGAGCGGAGTGGGAGATGTTTCAGGATTACAGTGGACTGCAGCAGAGATGGATATTGACGTGGGAATGGGCTGCTTGTGAAACACCACACTGGCTTGATCTCAGTGCTGGCTGTGAGGGAGGACCCTCGGGCCTGCCGGGGGGCTTGTTCTGCAAGCACTTTTCATTACAGGGGCACCATTAAACGAAGGGGAAGGATGGAGGGGTGGAAAGGGGGAGGGAAGGGGGAAAAGGCAGAGTAAAAGAGGGGCGCAGCTGCAGTGGCGTTTTATACACAAGCAGAGATGTGAGGCAAGAGACAGACAACAGACAAGCAGAGAGGAGGAGATAGAGAGAAGAGAAAAGGAGAGAGTGAGGGAGACAGAGAGAAGAGAGAGAGACTGGGAAGGGGTTAGGATAACAGACTGATCAAGCGAGGCTATTTTGTGGGACCGCAGAGATGTGAGGGTATATGAAGTCTTGTTTTTATCAGTTGCTGTTGTGCTCCAGCGGTAATAAAACTGACAGGACTCATTCTCTGTGATATACAGACCTCTTAGAGCGGAGACAATGGAAAAGTAGCTCTTAAACTTACCTCAGGGACCGAGCACATAGCAGGGGAGGGAGTGCGGGGAGGCCAAAAGGCTTGGAAATTGAACATTTATTGAATAGCTGTATCGTCCCCCAAGGGGTGAGCAAGATTAAAGTGAGACAAGCAATCATTTCACTTGCTCACATTTATACTTAACTGGCATCTTGCTCATGCACTTCACATCTATTGCTCAAGAGTAGACCTCCAATTACAAATTATATGACCATCGCTATTTCTATAGTAAATAACGATGGTCACCATTACGAAACTCACGTGTTCAAGTCATTAGCTGGCCCAAAAGGGCCGCTCTGCATATCTAACTAACTACCTCTATCATTATCAGCACTTCATTTATTAGTGTGATTCTAGTTAAATCTATTTAGCAATTATAGGCTACCTATTTAACAAAGACACTCATTATTTCTCAGTTGTATCATGTCTGTGTTGCTGCTTGAGGAGACATTTATTAGAGCAGGTACGGGTCATTAACAGACAGGCGATGGCATTTATTACACTACTGTGCGAGAGAGCTCGACCTTTAGGTGATCTATTAAAGGACTGTATGACAGTAGGGGGAAAAAAAGAAACAAGAGAATTTTTAAATGAAAGAGAAGATGAAATGTGTATTAGTCTCCTTTACTTTGCGGAATCTGAGAAAGGACTTTGGAACTACACAGCTGAGCCATGGGACTATAAATTAAAAGATTAACAGCACTAGGGAAGTTAACGATGAGGAGGAAGAAATGGTGCCGTTGAGCCAGAGATGACATATGAGCCTGCTGTCTTATTGTGAATCAAATCCACATTAGCATCGAGGAAAAGATGCTGAAAAACATCTCATTATTCTAACGGCCCCGGAACAATAAAGGTGCCACCTCTAATGCTTGCACTGTCATGCCCACTGAACAAATCTTTTCATGTTCTTACATCTTTTGTCTGTGGTTACTCCACCATCAGAGAACAGAGACTTCAAATGGTGGTTATACAACCACCGAGAATAAACCCCAGTGTTAACAATGAACTCACTAGAAGTGAAAAGTCAGATTAAGAAATTGCGTAAATAACTCTGACTAGACAAAACATATATTAGTTTGTCTGAGTAAATAACTCTGACTAGACAAAGCCCATATGTTTGTATGAATAACTCTGGTTTTGCCTAGAATGCTAAAACTAAATCTGTCCCTTAATGCGAGCAAATCAACGCACATCAAATGCAGCAGGTGCTGTGATACAGCAATTAAATAAGCTGTAAACGTTTTCATGTGTTGCCTTTTAAACTGAGTGGGCAATATATTGAATTAATCAGGAGGAATGTGAAGTTGATGTCATTAAGTACTGAGAAGGGCACTATTACAATTACATCACTAATCCAAGCCCACTCTCTGTGAACAAATTAACTGTTATAACAGTCATCAGGGGCCCATCACATTTTATGAGCCTCTTTAAAAATAAATGTTCCTAAATGGTCATTGGCTTCGAGAAAACATTTTTACCATGGAACTTTGACATTATGTGGAGGTTCTTTTACTCATTCACACTCATTTACAAAAAAGGTTCTTTAAGGTACATAGAAATGGTTGTATAATGCCTTTTTGATGCTTCAGTGTTTAAGAGTGTACTCAGGCTGGTTCCAAATTAAGTGGTACCCTCAGCTATATGGAATGACAATTGCACATGGCTCAATCTATTTTGGTTCATGCATGCTTGATGACATTAACACCTTTGTCCATCAATACAATTTCCATTTCGACCAGTGCCAAAAAAGTGACCAATACAGTCACTTTACCCTCATAACCTATAGACTATTCCACCAAAATGCTGGAGGGTACGATGTGTAAAAGGTCATTTGTAGAAGCTTAAGTGGCATTAAGATTTACTTAAGGCAATAGATTAGCAGTCTTTGGTGGACGCGTGGCTCCGATACGGTGTTGGGGCACCCTTGGGAGGTTTTAGCCTCCCACTCTAGGGGGCCTGTTTCGAGCAGTCTGTCTCAGTCACACCATGAGGTCCCCCTGAGGGCAGCTTTCACTGTCCATCAGACCTGCAGCATCGGCGGCTCATCCAGATGCACACAGCAGCCCAGAACCAGGTGAAGCAGTATGCAGAATACACCCAGGAGGAGCCATCAGAGCTTTAATTAACACCCTGATGTCTGCCCACATTCATAATTGGTAATCAAATGCAAACACCTACTTGTAGTCTTTCTGAGTTTTTTTTTCTTCCATTCAGACACCTTGTTAACCTGTCTGGCCATGACATGTCGGCTAGCTCTCCATCTGTCTCCAGCTCCAAGCTCATTCTGGCCCTGGCACAGGCCTCCCAGTAGCCTCGTCTCTCGGCACACTGTCTGTAAGTCTCTATTGAGCCATCTATCTTCCTTTCTTCCATCTGATCTTTCCGTCAAGCGGCCTGTCTGCCTGGGCTGACCTCTCCCTGTTATGGTTCCCTTCATGTATCCACATCCTTTCCTCGATCTGCTTCTTAATTTGCTGGCGCATTGCGGCCCATGGGCCACCCACTGGCTTGCCATATTGTACACGGTCTCAACTATTACAATACAAGAAAACCAAAACAGTGTTTGAAACTTTTTTATGAGGCAAGTCAAAGCATTAGGGTAGGAGTTGTTTGTCGTTCCAAAAAGTGTAGTTAGCTGGCTCATATTGTTTGTGTCATAAAAATCATAACACAGATCAGTCAAAATAAAAATAAATTGTGTTCTGAGCAAAATTCAGCAGATTTGACTGTGCACCCCTGACTGTTTTAGCAGATAGTTTAAACCTTTTTGTGGTTTACATCAACCCTAGAGATACTTCAGCTGCATTCCTGTGGAGTGTCATTTTGTTAGTATACAAAAATAACCTTTGAAAAATTAACATAAGGCTTGTAATCCCTGAGGTTTGGTGTCTCCTTTGAGATGACACCTCTGGGATTTCAAGTCTCTCAGCATATGTCAAAACCACCTACTTGAGTTTTTAATATTCTTTCAGTGTGTGGTCGAACAGATCTACATTCCGGGATATCTTTTAAATTCAAATTCTGCACTATTTACTCATTAGGCTAATTTTGAAGCTACCAGTGCCTGATCTTCACTGATACAGCCTGAGGTGCTTTGTGATTCACTTTGCTGCAGGTCTTCTGTTTTTTATGTTTTCTCTCATGCTCTCACTGAAGCCAGCACTCCACACACAAACTTCTCTATCAGAGGGACAAGAGACCCATCAGCCTAGTGAAGTAGAGCCACCTGATGAGTTTGAGATGGACTGAGATGGGGTTAAATAATTGAATTGAGTGAAAAGATAATTAATGGGCAATCAATGAACATACAGAAGAGGGGGCATGGGCGGTGGGCAGGGGATCCAATCTAAGAGTTATGAATGATTTAATAGGGGGGAGCAGACTTGCATGATAATACTAAACTGTACATGGCAGGCACAGGATTTCTTTAATGTGCTTTCACTCTGATATCTTCACAAGGTGCGCCGTCACACTCACCGGTAGTGGCTGACGGTGTGAAAATGGCACATTTCCAACTCTTATTGCCTAATTAAATAGAAGTGGCCATTTTTGTAGCCTTTGCTTATAAACCCGTCAGTGCGCCTTTAGACATTTCCACCTCACAGTTAATGGAAGTGGGAAAGGTTTTATCACTCAATTTCTTATGCACGCGAGTCATATATTCTCTCAAATCCACAGCTGACACTTTTTGTCCTGCCTTCACTCTTTAATTAGTGTCAAGGGACAGAACCACTGGATAAATAAGCTGTCAATTTTACATTAATTATTTATTTATCTGATGTGCTCGTACACACCTGGCTTGTCCACACCTCGATAGGCATATCTCCTTATCCTTACTGCATCGCCTTAAAGGTGATAAACAAGCTGCAAACAGCCTTGTAAATGAGACAGAGTTTTTCAAATGACGCACTCAGAAAACGTTGAAATGCTTCCTTGAAGGTCTCAAGTTACTCTGGAGACACAACTATTCATACATTGACTGAAAAGCACACTTTCAACATGCTTATTGATGAACTGCTAACTCTAGCCTCTAGTAATATATATAATGCAAATATGCGTTTTCTAAACTTTACAATGGGATTAAAACAATTTTTTTTTGAAAAATCAAACATGAATGCTTTCCAAAATACTGCATGGTGCAGTCTGAGTAAATGCTCACACCATTTAGCCTTTTAACCAGAACAACACATATTATTTTTGTCATTCACTTGAAAGCGTCATATTATTGATTCTCTTTTGGACACAAGGCCAATCATTTGGACACTTGACTTGTCAAGACAAAGGGATTGTAAGTAAATAGAAAGTTACTGACCACTGCAAAGAAGAAAGACCTTTTCCAAGTTCAAGAGCTGCTATTTCACATCTCATCCTCTTAGCCAGTACCACTTAACAGAACACTACAACCAAGAATGCACATTTTTATCCAGTGCAGTAGCAGTCCTCTCCTTTAATTTCACCAGGAGGGAAAGCAAAGACACACATATGAATCCATGATAGAGTATGAAGTCTTGCTCTGTATCTCTTCAAATGATTGGTCGTACACTATTGACACACTCAAAGGAAAACACTAAAGGCTCAACTCTTCCTTGCAGTCATGCTGATACTCATTTGGTGGAATGCCCTTCACTCTCAATGATAATATGACCAACTGCATCCAGATCACAAATGACTCATGTCACAGCTGAATAGAGAGCCTCTTTAGTGCGATATTTACATCCTAAAAGTGTGTAACACTAGTAGTATTGCTACTTGCATTTAGTATACCGTGTGACCCTACTGTAATATGGCTGTATCCAACCAGCCAGAAATTATGTATCACTTGTATTCACCGTTATATTTCTTCGAATATAAATGCTGCATGGAGAGGTCAACATTGGTAATGCCGGCAATAACATTTACAATACTTAACAAATTACAAGAAGTCTTCCGTAAATGTATTCATGGTGTTAGCACATATTCAGATAACAGATAAGCACATGTCTGTGCTGTAAGTTGCTTTTCATAAAAGCATCTGTTAAATATAAAAATGCTAACCAAGTTTTGGTTGCTAGAAGGTTACTGTGCTTAAACTTATCAGTGTATACTTTAGAACAATGTTGGTAGAAATAACCATGTCAGAAATTTTTTTCAAACACACAGCAAAATCAATTAAATGTTTCACATATTCTGTCATATCTCTTCTATTACATGACACCAATTGCCAGTGTGAAGGCAAGCATATGCGCTTTTTGACACTTATGAAGCCAACTGCATCTTCGAAAATGATGAAGTGGCTGCAAGCGCTTGGAGGAGAGCGCTGACAGCCCAGTTCTGTCCATGTGAGCTGACACATGTCTATGACTGGCCAGCACCTTTGCCAAGTCATTGAGCATAAGAGCCAACTGTGATCTCTCAGACTTTCGGTTATCGAAATCCCCATAATTCCGGATTCTGATTATCCTAGCGATGGGATGAAGGCCCTGCTAGACAGCCGCACCACTCAGGGAGCCCTCTAATATTGTTTTTTGTTTAAATCTCCCAGTTCATTTCCTCAGACAAAATTCTGAAAGTAGAATTATTGGCCAGAGAGAGGGTAAGTTGTGGCAGTTAGAGCCAATAATTTTCAACAATTTCAGTTAACTTCTGAGACACAACCTCTGAATGACAGTTAAAGCACTACTCATCACCAGTGTGCATAACTGACTGTTACATAAAAAGGTCTCACCTGGCCATTCTTCTTGAGGTCTGCCCACATGCTGGTCCCATCTCCTCCCCTCATGAGAACATGATAGGTGAAGTAGTAGATGCCAGGCAGGGGACAAGTGAACTTGCCAGTGCTGGGTTCATAGTAGTTGCCCACATTGGTGACCACATCATCAAACTTGAGCACATCACTGCCTTCATGCTGTTTGCGCAGGCCTGCATAGAAAGCGATCTTCGGGCTGTAGAATGAGGGCACATAACCATTAGGACCAGGCCCTGGGGGTCCCTGTGGACCTGGCTTTCCAGGCTCTCCAGGTGGTCCTCGGGGGCCAGGTGGTCCTGGGATCCCTGGAGGCCCTCTGTATCCAGACTTTCCTCTTCGGCTTGTGAAATCAGGAGGCGGCGGGGAGACGGCCGTCAACTCCTGGCCATGTTGCGAGGGGGTATAGGGGTCACAGACCATCCGACAACTGCCAAGCATTTCATAATGACTTCCTGCATTTCCAGCTCCTCCCCCTTTGGTGCTGTGGACCAACAGAGGTATGGCGACCAAGAGAACGAGAACCATGGCCACGCCCACGGCTGCCCCGATAACGCGCTTGCGGCGGCTGAGCCGGGAGGCGGCCAGCGCAAGAAAGTCCTCCTCTCCTTTGGGCGGAATGGTGCCCGCCAGCGTGAACAATGGGTCCGACAAAAATACAGACTAAAAGTATGAAAAAGGGGACTATGTGGATATTTATATATATATAGACAAAAGTCAAAAGCAAGGATGTCTAAGGAAAGATGAGTCCAATGGGGAGAAGGGTAATGGATGAATTTATGGATGAGGCAAATGGAGTGCGAAGCATACAGAGAGGAAAGGGTGCTGAGGGACTCTGGGTAAAATGGGGGAAAGAATTAGAGGGAGTGGCAAGAAAGAAGGAGTACAGATGAGACCAGTGAGCTCTGGATCATCTATTTACCACGATATCATAAGCAAAATATTTTATAGATTTTGTATTACTATAAATTTTCTATTTTCTGGTGTAATGAAAATGTTGAGTTAGGTATCTTGTTTCCCATTACCCCTTTGTTTTGTTATTATGCAGGGACGCCCCTAGGGCACACAAGGCTCTTTTAGTCTCGCTCTTTCATCACAGATCAGTAAAAATGGTGTTTGTCCCACAGCTCAGCAAAGGGGCTGTTTAGCAGAACAACTGTCAAATTCAATTCATTAAACGTTCACGTGCAGTCACGAAGTCATCAGTTTGGAAAACTGTTAAAGTTGAACACTATTCTACACAGGCATGCCAGGAGCTCACTTTACGATGAGGGGAAACTTAATGTTCCATGAGGGACAATAAAATAAAACTAATCCTTTGAAAGTGTCTTGCAATTTGAAATTTGCTTTTGCTTCTCCGCACGGTTTCTCCGTCACAAGACTGTGCCAAGAAATGTCAGCGTTGCCTTAGAACATTAGGAAAACGTCTTGTTTTAGAGTGTGGTCCGATGCTTTCAAGGGAATTGATCGAATTCCATAACTGGAGGAAGAAATAGATGAAAAAATAAGAGAAGCTATTGCATCAGTTAAAGATACACATCAGTTCAAACTGTATGCAATATCCTGCAACATTACACAGCATTATAAAAATTAGGAATACCTCACATTCACATTTGTATGCATGTATGGCTTAAAAAAATACTAAATAATTATTTAATTGTTAGTTATTTGGGAGACTCCTGTAATTGCTTTGGTCCTCATTCAGGACTTTCCTGTGGAAAACAGCACTTCTCAAAGATATGATAATCCACACAACTGGTTTTCACTCGTACCATCTGGAGCTCTGGAGCACCTGAGAAGGTGGACAGACTCCACCACGACCAGCAACTTCAAGCGTTTACACGACTGTAGTTAAGTTGAAAACTCAAAATACTCACCGTCTCTTCCACGTTCAGTCGTTTTACACGTGTGTATGTAAATGTTTCTATATAAACGAGGCGTGGCAGGTGTTTTCTCCTCTCTGGTCGAGTTCATGAGGGTTATTAAAAGTTGGCGTCTCCAGACTCCTCACACATCCTCCCCGCGCGAGCGCTCGGGCTGACAGCGCGAAAACACGATCAGAGGAGAGAAAGAAAAACACGAAAATCTTCGCCTAAACGGCAAAAAAAACCTGACTAATCAGTCAGAAACAGGGATGGAAGTTCATTCAGGGCGAGTGTCTCTCAGAGAAGCGTGTCTCTTCTATAAACTGTGTTATAACGTTATAAACGCTGTAGTTCAACTTACTCGGTTTTAACGCTTAGCCTAGCTAGCTAAAAATCCAGATCTGTAAAGAGACTTTCAGCCGAGAAGCGTTTCAGTCGAGGGAGCTGGTTCGACCTCTCCACCACCTGTGAGATTTCACCACGATCCCCCCTCATGTTTCGATCTGTTCTCCTCCCTCCCTCTCTCCCTCCGTCCCTCCCTCTCTCCTTCTCTCCTGTCTGTCTTTCTCCTTCACCACTCATTGTTCACTTAATTGTTATGGGGAAGACTAATGTAAGTGTTAATTAATTTAGCACTTTTTATTATTAACGCATCCACATAAACGTTTTTTTTTACTATTTATATTTTTAAGAAAAATGAAAGAGTTATGGATAGCCAAAGAGGCATATCTGTGTTGTGGGTTAGAGATGGAACAGTAAGTATTTTCGAGGCCAGTGTGTATTGGTGTGTGTGTGTGTGTGTTAGTTGCACTAGCTTTCAGACCTCATTAGTGAAGGACACTGAGACCATTGTGCTCTTTCTTGCTTTTGCTCCTTCATGCACACACACACACACACACACACACACACACACACACACACACACACACACACACACATGCTGCCTCACATATATTTCAGTTAACATAAGCTTTCAGCTGCACTGCATTGTGTATTCTGTAGAGACAGCCCAAGTGTCCCAAGTCTTTTACAGATCACCACAAATGAACCTTACTGAGACAGATAGCCTGACTGCAGGATCTGTCTCCTTGTTCTTTTTTTTCTCTCCTCATTTTTTACTCATAAACACGTTAAACCTTTTATAATAAAATATGAAGTCATTTGTACACTAAACTAATGACTTAATTAAATAATGTGATCTTGTGAGCATTGCTAATGGGGTACATTGTAGGGGAAGTAGTTTTCGCATTAGTAATTTGCATGGCTTTGCATGCAGCATGTGGTTGGGCCGCCTCTAACAGTGTTTAAATATGGGTTTTTTTTCTGGTGCAGCTCCATTGAGAATTCTGTGTAACTCATCCGATCTCCCTCCCTGTCAGGTTCAATCACACATCTGCATTTTTAAAGTTTAATGGTGGAGGTGGGAGCAGGGGGAATACATATTGATGGCTCTTTCTCATCCCTCCTCCTTCTTTCAGATATGACCACTGTCAGGGGAAAAGAGGCACAGGGAGTGTGCAATTGGGAGTGTGGAGAGAGAGAGAGAGAGAGAGAGAGAGAGGGAGGCCGTGCGAGATGTTCCCCAAATAATAAGTGGTGAGGTATGAGTGACTTTGGCTTCTAGGAGGATTCAACAGGGACATGTAGAGTCTGAGTAAGTGAGAGAGAGAGAGAGTGTGTGTATATGTGTATGTGTGTGATGTGTTTTGTGGGGTGAGTTAAATGGTGTGTCACTTTTAGTTTGTGGGTCAGTCAGTCTGTTCCATGTGACACACACAGACACATACGTGTGCAGACATGCACAAGTACACACACACACACACTCTTATCCAGTGCAGTTTCGGCCTCTACGGATGTATAATCATCGCGGAGAGTCAGAGGCAATATAGTGAGAATTGGATTTTTAGTGCCTGTTAAAATATTACTGAGCTGATTAATATTGAAATATGCACGTCTCTGAGCCGTCTGTCCCTCATTCTTCCTCCCTCTTCCATTCTTTTTCTTACCTCTTTCTTTTTTCTCTATCTCATTCCATTTCTCCTGTCTCTTTCATTTCCCTTGTATTCTGTTATTTGCCTTTTGCTTATAACAGCATAAAGGATTGATTTGCTCTTTGAAAGAACTTTCTCTGCTGTCCGAGCGTTTGATAGTGTCCTTACATATTTACCACCAGCCGCATGATGGCTATTTTGAATTGTTACTTTTACCTGTCTCATGCGTTTTACCATGCCACACATAAATATAGCTGTGTGTCACAGCTAGTCTAGATAAACACCTATTCCATGATGTGTGACTTAAGCAACCCATTAGTCACCCTGCGTTCTTATTCATTGTCTTGCATAGCTTTTGTCTGCATTTTTTTTTCTCTACACTACTTATTAATGTCCTACTATATAGTCTGCAAAAGTCAATGAAGCCAAAAGAGTTAAAGGACATGGGATCATGACAGAGTTATGGTATTTAAATGTGATTCATCATCATCTATCTATATGCATATCTAACTATGTGTGTGTGTGTAAAAGAGAGAGGTAGAGCTCTCTATGTATGTCTCTATATCTCTCTCTCTCTCTCTCTCTCTCTCTCTCTCTCTCTCTCTCTCTCTCACGCATACACACACACACACACACACACACACACACACACACACACACACACACTAACCAGTGAAAGCAAGTTTCAACCCAGTCATTAAGTACTGTAACATAAATTTAATAACATCCTGTTTCAGTGCACATCAAAATGAATAAAAACACCTCAAATGACCCACACTGTAATATCAGTATTCAACTTACAGTTGTTTTCTATTAGATACCATATGCTATCATGTTGCTGCCTTGTTAAACATTAATTGGCTGTAATAAGGACTAAATAAAGGGTCCCATGAGAGCTCCTCTGACCCAGCTCAGAGGCATTTGCTGACATACCTGGGGACATATATGTATCTAAGTCTTTTGCTTTTAGAAAATATGAGGTGCTGAGAAAGCAAAAATAAATTAGGACACTAACAACACTAACTATGGAACACCATAATCATGCGTTTGCTGCTATATGTACTCTTGTGAGAATTACTGGATCAAAAATTCTTTTATCAGATCAGATTAGCTGTAGTCACAAGTTTTGATTAGGGCTATAAGAAGTTCTCACTGATGGGCAAAAATCTTGTACATGCAAAATGATGAAAGAAAACATCTGCAAATTTTAATGTTAATTAAAAATATTTATTTCCAAATAATTATGGACAAATTTATCATGGAGTGTTATAATTTATCATGCAGTGTTCACACAATGACAATGGCAGCAGGCATTTTCAAATTATGTAAAAGAAGAAAAAAACAAAAATGGAGATACATAAAAAGTGTTTTCCAACAACAACGACAGGCAAGTCTCTATGACATTTGGGATTTGGACCTCAGGCTGTCTTTTCTAGTCTTCGGAATGAATAGTTAGAGACCTGTATACCCTAAACTGGTAGCCAAGATAAAGTTTTAAATACACATTTTAAATGACAGGTAAAATCTGACTAAATATTTAAATAATAATAATAATAATAATAATAATAATAATAATAAATCTGTCAAAACTCAGTCAGGACTGTTGTCAAAACAGATCTGTGCTTGAGTCAGTGTAAAAATATGAAAGGCCTGCCCTTTCGCTAGTTATATCCTAACTGTGGCAGCAATGTGCTTGACTCTTTGAAAAGCAGGACTTCTTGTAATACAGTCATTGTTACAAGCTATAACATCCATGTTTTAACCAATAAACTGTCCCATTTGGTGTTAGTGTCACTGGAGGAAGCAACTATTGCATAGAGCAGTGTTTCTCAATCCCTGTCTTATGAGATGCTCTCAGTGAGTAGTTTAATACAGCGTTTTAAACTCCTTACCTGAGGGCCTGAGTTTAGCTATTCCCTACCACAGCACACCTCATCCAACTCATGAAGGGTTTGATAATTAGCTGATGAACTGAATCAAGTGTGTTGGGGCAGGGAGCAGTTGAAACCGTGCAGGGCAGTGATTCCCCAGGACTGAAGTTAAGAAGCCCTGATTTTGTGTTTTCCCTACTCTAACACATCCGATTAAACTCCTCATCCAATTACCAGTCCGTTAAAGCAGTGTTTCACAGCCCTGGTCCTGGAGGCACACTGCCCTGCATGTTTTAGTGCTTTGCCTGCTTTAACACACACAGTACAACCCAGTAAGGGGTTGTTAATGAGCTGATTAGTTAGATCAGGTGTTATGGAAGTCATGAAAACACAGATGTGCAGGGCAGTTTGTCTCCAGGGCCAGGGTTGGGAAACACTTCCTTAAAAGAATACAGAAAAACACTGAAATTATTTTCAGCGGTGATAAGTGCTACAATACAGATAAATAGAGACGAAGTATTACTTCTCTAAGTTAAATAAGATGTGTTAGACCGAGGAAGACCCTCAAATACATGCACACACACTCAGATCTGTGGAGTTGCTGAAGAAACATGGCATTTTTAATAAAAAAAAAATAAGACAGTAAAACATTAAGATAAAATCTGGCCCTGGCATCATTTACTTGTTAAATTCTATCTCATATCTTCAAGCTTAGTGCCTTGTGTTTTATAGTCTTATTATATAGAAGCTACAACCAAAGACTGCAGATAACTTGAGATATATGACCTCAGACATTTATGTTATGCAGTCCACAAACCCTGGAGACATTCAAGCGGTTTAGTGCTGCAGCAGCTAAAGGAAAGACAAAGTTCTCCGGAGTCAAACTTCAGTAAAATCTTCATAAAGATTTCTGTCTGCGTTAGGATGTGGATGTGCATACATATGTGTTCATGTGTGAATGTAGTTATTTGGAAGGGTGAAGCTGGGTCCAGGAAGCAAGAGAAGGAGCGAGAGAGAGTGAGAGAGTGTGAAAGAGTGAGAGAGGAACAGAGGGGAGGAAGGAGAGAAGGAGCTGCCGTGCTGTTTCATTAGGCTCTGATTATGGCGCCTGATGCAGAGTGACAGTGTGCAGATTGAGTTGCACAGCCACTCTAATTCTCTCTATTAATAAGCATCGTTCCACACTGCCGTCCCGGACCACATTTATTAATCACAATTTGTCATCTGTCTCGCGCTCCACCCTCGCTCTTGTCTCTCTCCTTCCCCCCCGCCCTCTTTCCCCCTTCGCTGTCCACTTATCCCTTGCTTTCCTCCCTCTCAAGCTGAGAGATATGGTCAAGCATACTGAGAGCGCGCAGTCCCACTGCTTCTCCTCTTTAAATCCACATTCATTTTCTGCAAGGCTTTAGAGATTAAACAAAAGCTTTTCACTCAAATGTGAATGCAATATGTTTGTTACTGTATGTTATTTGTGTCAAGGTTCTGGCTAAGAGGTATTGAGAAAGCTAAAGAAATGTACATGCTATATGTAAGGGTGCTAATATAGAGTAATATGCTATCTGTAAAGCACCTTGAATTGCCTTTGTCTATGAAATATAACAAATTTGCCTTGCCTTGCCTTGTCTGTGTGTGTGTGTGTGTATGTGTGTGTGTGTGCATGTGTCTATACAGCAATTATTACAAATTATACATGGAAAGTGAATACAACACAGCATTTTTAATTATGTTTCTCATTTTCATTACCATTACTATATTTATAAAACAATGTGTTTTTTTTTCTCTTTTGGCACATCCCTGATCTGTATATACATGAAATACAGAGTTTTGTTCTGACAGCAAAATATGTATTTAAATACATGTTTATTTTATACTAAAATCATATAAATGTATAGCCAGTCATCTACTGTAATAATCAGCTAACCAATTAGTTAGCCTGCTATCTCTCAGCCCTGTGGTGGTTAAATGAGTGACTGAGGATGTGCTCAGATTCTTCACCAGTAAAACAAATAAATCAGTATTCCTCATTGTTTTAACATTGCTAGTCATTTTAATTTCTTTCACCAACCTATTCTTTTTTAGTCTTTCAAAGAAAAGGGGTGTTTTGTGAAAGAAGGGTGAGTGTGTCAATAGGATGTGTATTGAATTAAGTGGTTGTTGTTCCATGACCTGCTAACCATCAGGATTCTTTCTGTTTTACTGAGGCTACTACATAATCCTCGGCCTTGAAGGGATAGGATAGCTCCCCAGTTGGCAAATATGAATAAATATACATCGCAGTCTGTTAGTTTGTTCACAACATTTTAAGAATTTGTTACAAGAGTAAATGACCCAGGAGTAGATCTCTTGAAAAGCTTATTCAGAGACACAGCTGGTTATATATATAATTTTGTTACTTGTGTAATGTAATGACACAATACACTACATTATGTAGCATACAAAATTACACAGACACTGACATTACTGAAACATTCCCTCTGTCTATTGATTTACTTTAATGAATTCATTTTTATTTACTTTTTAAAATCCTATAATATACAACTACATAAATTTGAGCACAAGTTACGCAGTCTTTCCTTCACCCTCAGTAACCTGAATATTGACTGTGTCGGCTCAGAGGATTAACTAATTGGGCTTTATTATCATGACAGTATACATTCCTGGCGATTTCTCAGAAATAATTAAAGCATATATAGAGCAGTCTGCTGAATTTTGCATAAATCTAACAGAGTACTGCATTATCAGCTTAGTAATTGTATTCATTTATACCCACATGACCCACGTGGGGTGTACACAAGCCGTAGGACATTATATGTTTTAGATGGAATTCCCACTGGCTGCAAAAATAAAATATATTTTCCCATTATTTTCAGATGTTGTGAATGCTACATGGAATAAATGAAATACACTTAGCAATAGAAAACAGGCAAGGGAAATTAAATAAGAGTATTCATTAACATTTATGTGAACTGAAAAATTGTCCATCATGGCATTTATTTATTTATTTAACTTATTATATTAACAGTGTAGCAGTATTGCTTAGCAATAGTAAATTGGCAGCATGATAAAATAGGAAAAATATAATAAAATAGTAGTCATTTCTAATGTAATTAATATTTGAATGGATTGATAAACTGTTCATAATAGATTATTATATGTGTTTTATTACCTCTTATTTACTACATTTCATAATTCTCTAACATTTATCAATAGTCTACGATGCTGTGTTTTATATGTTACATGAGTAAACAGGTGTGCACCCTTCAAAACAAATTCTTGCTGTAATATTTCTGGAAAGTGATTCTGATTCTGAATGATCTATGTTGCACTTTTTCAGGAGCTGTTCTCACAGGCTGTCTGGAGGCTTTGTCAGGTGGGTACGCTGTCATCCCTGTGTCTCAGCCCCTCTCTCCCTCACCTTGTCCCCCTCCTCTGAGGCCCTGCACTGTTTTCCTTAAGCAGTGCTGCCGTTTGGGGGGAAACCAAGCCCATTTTCATGTGCAAATGTCAGTCAGTCAGCTCCAAGCAATCACAGCCGCGGCTCCTCCAGAGGCCGCGCGAGATACAGGCTGAATTATTTAGCAGCTCAGTGTCACTGGGCTCTGGGGTCACAACCTTCTAAAGTGATGACAGAAAGCGCTCCCCAGCTCCCTCCCATTCGCTCCCATTACCACTTATTTACTGCTCCTGATTCCAGGCAGACAAAAGCAAAGCCCTCATGAGATGGAAATCAGTCTCACAGTCCAAACAGTGTCATAACACACAAAAAACAGCATGACAACGTTTACCCAAAGCCACCCAGTATAATACTCCAGTATAATGCATCTCTGTGTGCACACGCTGCCATATAGTCACACACACCCACATACACACAGGAGCATGACAGAGTAGTGGAATTGCACACACTCCAGCTGCAGCAAACTAGAGAATTAAAGTATGAGGGAGGCGGAAAAAAAATTGCAGTTCAGAGGAAGAATTTCACTTACAGCCACAATTTATTGAAGTGGAACTTTACACTGAAATTAAAAGATTTAAACTATGATTATATTTATTGCACAATGAAACACAGTCTAAAGTTTATAATAATTCTTATAATTAGTATTGCAGCTGATAGGTGGCTTGCAAAACTCTTCCTAGGGGCACAGTATTTGAAATATTATCATATTAAAAGTGATGTACGCCATTAATAAATAAAAAATATTTACCATGTAGACTTCTGAATGGGATCTGGTTTGGGTCTGTATTATATGTTTTTCTTTAGGGTTTGGGCCTCTCATCCTTTTGACTGAACAGACACAAATTCCCACAGACACACCCCAAAGACTAACCACTGGAGTGAAGGATGTTAGGAAGTAAAGGGCTCCATATTAATGCCCATAGAATGGGTTGGGTTTGGAATGGTTTGTCTGAAAGCTCATATAGGTGTGATTGCCAGGTGTCCATACTGCCTACTTTTGTCCCTGCAAATCGGTATTTTCATTCGAATTGTGCATATAAACACTTCATTCAGAAGCTGCAGTTCTAATGAACTTTTTTGGACTGATGGAAATTTCTGTACAGAAACATAGCCTTTGAGGCAGGTATCAGACTGGTGGATGGAATATGGAGGAGACAGAAAGAGAGAGAGGGAGAGAGAGAAAAAGATTGATTTCTGTAGTGTTACAGACACTTTCTACCTTTCTATCAGTCACAGCAGGACACAGTGTCATCCTTAAAGAGGACTCATCTTTCTTCTTAACTTCAGATGTGACAGGAACATGACAAGGGAGCGTGCTCTGCAGGAGACATGCCAAGTGACACACACTTAAAATACCAATCTAACACTCTTAAAGGTTCCGGTGAAGTGTTGCAATCTGTATAAAAAGGCTTATAGGCCTTTTTATTCATTTAAGAAGAAAATATTCAAGCTACTTGTGTAACTCTGAGACTGAATGGCCCACCACACTTGAATCCCTCCTTCTCTGCTTCGGTTCACTGCATCTGTTTTGTGAATCAGCATTCTGGAAGATAGATTATTAAATCCCTTGCCCAAATTCATTCTATCCCCACCTTTTCGACTCCAGGTGTTTTTTACTTTGTATCTCGTTGCCCATAATTATCCATTGGCCTCTGCATTTTCAAATGGGTAATTCATTTCTGTCTTGCCTTGTGTTTGTTATTGCGTGTTTTGTAACTGTGTTTGTTAATCTGAGCATTAAGTGAAATGCTACAAAACACAGGAGTACGGTTTGTTAGTGATGCCCTGGGACGTTCCCATGGAGATATCAATACTGTGTGCCCTCATTAGAACTCTTCTCTGCAAATGCTGGACTGCTGTGTTGTAGAGCAAACAATCGTTTCCATTCTCTCTGCCTCTTCTTCTGCTCCTTATAAACATGATTTCACATGAAAATGAGGCAGCCCTGCCATCAAACAGACCTAGTTTCTGCACACCACAGGCTTTCCCCCGAAAAATTAAGCCTTAAATTGATTGAAATGTGTACATCGTTTCCACATGTATACACTAAATAACATCACATAACATGTTTTTTACTTTGCAAATGTTTGGCATTATTTGTAGTTATGTAATGCATTTTGATGCACACAAGTAGAAGTACATTCATAACATTGTTTTCTTAAGTGTAACATCACTAAGCCACGTCTAGTGGCCTATCCCACATATGAGTTTTAGTAGTTTGCATTAAATCTTGTGTGCATGCCATAGTTCTCCATTTAAAGCAGGTTATTTTTAATATTAAACACAGAGAAGCAAGTACAGAAGCTTGCAACAAGTAAAAAACACTTCTACACTAATATTCAATTAAACAAGGATTATTTAGAGTGTGCTTCTGCTTCTGCTTTATTGGACTGACATCCTGCAGCCACACTCATGTTTTTACTGCACTTTGACAGCTCCTTATTGATATCTTAGGTGGAGAGAAAAAAAGTAAGCAAGGAAAGAAAAATAGATGTGAGCATTTTTTTTAATTATTGAGAGATTGTTTGGTGACTTATGGTTGCTTGCTGTCAGGGATTTTAAGATAGATTGTAACAGCAACTACACTCTCTCCATCTATCTAACCACCCCACCCCTTAAAGTCATGTAATGTACTCGCTAGAATCATGTTCAATTCATGAATGCAGTTCAGTACTAGTTTTGATATATTTATGTTTTGATATATCAGCGTCTCTGTAAGACTTTTCAGCTATCCTAATATGATTTTTAAACATATGGTTTTTGTGACCTTATTCCAGCATATCATATGCTATTTGCAATCACTATGTCTGATCAGCTGCTGCATGAGATAGCATAGCTGTCATTTATTTCAAAGGTATATTTTTAGATTTATTGGTTTTGTCAGTTTTTTTATTCATGTAATTCAGCTAGATAAATAAATTTTGTTCTGAACTAATTAACATTCTTTGTTGCATAATGTTTCTAATGCAGTCATGTGGCATCCGAAAGGCACTTGGTTTTGTGTAAATGATGTTTGAATTATTCATCCTGGGCTGTCTGTATGAGAGCGTTTTAGAGACATTCTCGCTAGGCCTCAGGCCATGAATAATTGATCATATCTGATTAAAGTTTGCCGTTGATTAGTCCAGACCTCAGAGTAGATAAAAAAAGATATACCTGTGTTTGCCATCACCTTAATGTAGTGCTGTCTTTACCACCTTTTCAATCACATCTGGCGAACTGATAACGCTTGATGGTAAACTTAATCCAAATTACAGCCCATATGTGGGTCCACATATATAACTTACATTTTAGTTTCATAGATGTTACATATTACTTTCATAAACGTTGCTGAATAATTCACAGTAGATCTTGAATAATAGGTCTTATTATTAAGAACTGAATAATACACCTAGGGTTCAAGGGGTTAAATCTTTTTAAAATATTCAGAAAAGAGGGATGACATTTGCCTTTGTAGTGTCAAGGGACACTGGCCATTGTGAATATCCTATGAGCACTTTATGGACATTTTATTAGACCTGTTATAAAAGTGTCAGTGTTCCTTTTTGTTTTATTTCAGTTCGTAAGTCTATTTGTCCTGTTTCACTTTGTAATAACATCCTGCCTGGGTCACAGGAAACCCCTGATGGACAAGGTCGTTTACTCCAACATTATAATCTACCTTTTTATCTGTCCATAATTTTCTTCTAAAAGGCACAAAGGCAAAGAAGCTAACTCAGTTATTTCATTTATCACTAACCTGTTGCATTGGCAAACAACATTTCCCGTATAAGGAGTTGTTCCCTAATGGAACATTGGGCACTAAACATCCCCCAGCTCTTCGTTTTTTGGTGTTCCATCATTATTTTACATTAGCAATATCTTCAGTAAAATTACTTCTGGATACTTGCAGCTTAACAATTAAATGTCCATACCAGTTACATGAAAAGAAGATAAAATACTAAAAGGTTTTTTACATCTTTTAGCCAAACATGAGCAGCCATGAGACTGTGTACAGGTCAGGTTTCATGTTCACTACAATTCTATTAAGATAAATGACATAGTTACTCTATCAGTGAGCTACATGCCAGCTGCAATCATGTGATGCAGGCCTGCTATCAGGACACACTGAAAATAAGGGGCTATTTAGGGAGATGCCATGAAAGAACAACGTTAAGTTTCAATAGATGGTTCTATTGAAAGTAAAAAACTTTCACCGGTAGTGAATCTTTACCTTATGTGAAGCTTCTATAAGCTTTAAAAAAAGTTCTTTGCATTTTTACTATTGAAAGGTTGGCATCAAATAATTTTTGGCACCTTTATTTTTTAAGAGTTTAAATACAGACTAGACGTTAACGCTCACACTCTGGCTGAGTGACACTCGCACTAATTCTCAGCTAGCCACACTCCCAGCTACACCAAATCCCTTAGCGGATCCCTGTTCCACTTGGTGTTTCCCCATATCTCCTACAGCTGCAGTTTTTGCAAGATCACTCCTATCTGCTCGTAACCTTCAAAGTCCAACTAAAGATGGCACTTTGATCTGTCTTCCAGAGCGGGGGGGCTGAGATGCATGGCAGAGAGCAGGGTGAGGAGGGAGGGAACGAGGGAGTGAGGGAGAGTGACAGGTAATGACAGTGGCTACACTCTGTGACCTTTAAAGTGATCACAGAAGCATGACGGCAAGGCTCAAGGTGACGGAGTGGAGGGGGGAGAGAGCTTGTGTGGGGTGAGGAGTTTAGGGACAAAATCGCTGCGTTTGTAAGAGATATGATGGTGAGCGATGGCGTCCAGTGCTAGGATGTGACAAATTAACCAGGAAAACTGAAAAGAGCTTAAAATTATGGTTCAGCCAAATGTTGTCAATGAGCCAAGATATATTCATTTTCCAGAATCTTCTCTTGAAGTTTTGCACTGAAACAAGAAGGCTTATGTAGCTAACAAATAAAGAAACACAGTAGCCACCAGTTTGGCATAAAATGTATGCCTAAATCACCACACATGTTCCTCAAACCACTTGCAGTCAGAGGGACAAAAGTGAAAATTGAAACCATTGCTATATCTGTTTTAAACATGTGTGCTTGCCTCTTACAGCAATACAGTAGTCTCTAGAGTAGTGGTCTCCTACTCTGGTCCTGGAAATTTACATTCCTGGGTCTAGTTCCAGCCACAATCTGCAACACCTGCTCTGACTAATGAACTTCTTCAGATGTCCCTGATTGGCTGAAGAGTTCAGTAAGGGTGATGAATGAAGAATTTTAGATACAGGTTGGAGCTAAATGCGGCAGAAAAGTAAATCTCCAGAATTAGGCTTGGTGATTGCTGCTCTAGTGTGACATTTTCTGGTTTAAAGACTAGAAACACCCCTTTCTGATGATATATCTTGAAGGTGGAAGAAACTTTTGGAAAACTACAAATCCATTTTAGTGGATTTTAGCTTTGGAGGTTTTTTTTGTTTTTTTTTTACCTCGTTAGCTGATGAAAGCAGAAGACAGCTGGATGGCTAGCATTAAACAGTTAGAAAGCTAGATATTTGAGATGACTCTTCAGATAAGGAGGATAACAAGCTAGGATTAGCAAGTGAGGTTCCTTTTCTCTTGCTTAAAAGGTAAAAAAACACTTAAAATGTGAAAAAACAGCATCCGTTTCAAACAGAAGAAAAACAGAATTTTGTTTTCTTTAGTATGTTGTCCCATGATCAAGGTAAAAGTTGCCCTAATATTAACTTGGGTGTGGTTTTTAGTCTATAGCTCTTGTATAGCCTGGATAGGGCAGGCTACCAGTCAGGACTAAATGACACGACAGGGATTTGCTGGATACTGTAGCGAGAGAATGTCAAACAAACACAAGGAAATGATCATGAATTCTCCAGAAGACCAAGAAAATTAATGACAAATGCAGTGATTCTGTCTTTCTGAACTGTTGCTATCATATCTTTCACTTGGATGAAAGTTGCATTGAATACATACAGCTGGAAAATTTGATTTTTTGTGTGTGTGTGTGTGTGTGTTTATGTGTTCATTTCAGGCTGCAAAGCAACAGAATGTGAATACTTTGAAGGGAGTGATTCTGTTCTACATCCACTGTAACATATTACACTATACCTTTAGCCTGAAGTGCCCCTTTAAGTAATCTCAAAATGAAATGCTTATACGTATTTTTCGTTTGTTTTGTTTTTAACACTGTATGACATTCTGTGATCTACAAATATTATCAAAAGTAACAACAATATTCAGACTTTAAGATAACTGCCATAATTGTTTTTAACAAACTTTCATCCATTTTTAGATAACAGTCATCTATGTCATAGAAACCACATGAGCAAGTCTATTATAGATAATGAGGTTTGAGGCATGTGAAAATTTCGTCATGAAGCCCCACAACAGCCACTCTGATAGGCACAAACACTGATGTCATCCGTTCGACCTGTACTGCAAGCGCGCTGCATCTGAAACAGATGTGTGTGTGAAGCTGGACTGAGCTGGCCACTGGGCTGCAGGTGAAAGGAGAGAATAGCGAGAGCAGAGAGACGGGACAGAAAGCACAGCTCGTCCAGCTGAAGTCCCTGGTGTGGTTCTAAGTCGCTCGGCCTGCTGTCACTTCTGACAGCCTCAAGAACACACTCCGCCTTTCTGAAAAAAAAAATCCCTCCCAGCCTGCAGCTCTCTCTCTCACTCGGACCAGGGGTTGCTCGCCCGCAGTCTGGTTTGTCTGTGTGTGCCTCTTTGGAAGCTTCAGAAGAGGATGGAAGGAATACTAAGAGAGCGAGCATAGATTTTTGTGTGTGTGTGTGTGTGTGTATGTGTGTGTGTGTGTGTGTTGGATGGAGGGGGGTCTGGTTGGGCACGGCTAGCCACATCAAACTCTCCTCCTTCTGCACCACTCTTTCCTTTTTGTTCCCCTTCTCCTCCGCCCTGCTCTGGAGGGACCCCTCTGTTTGTCAGCCAACCAGTGGAGCGTCTCTCTCTAACACACACACACACATACACCTACACACACTTGCTCTCTCTGTCACACAGGCACACACATGCTCTCTCTCGTGCACTCTGTCTTTCCATCTCTTCTTTTTCCCATCCCCTCTTTTGTACTCTCCACTTTAATCTGCCTTCAGTCCTGTTACAGTTCCTCAAAGAAACACCCTGTTGATAAAGTCAATAGGAAGGAGGGTGAGAGAAAGAGAGAGAGAGAGAGAGTGGGAGAGAGAGAGGGAGAGAGAGAGAGAGAAGGTGAAAGAGAGAAAGAAAGACAGTGGAAAGACTTCAACAATGAGATGGGAGTGAGAAGGTGAAATAGAGCAGAGAGAAAGTGAGAGGAGAGAGGAATGAGAAAGGGAGGACGTGAGACGTGATGTAGAATAAAAGCTTCTTGGGGGACAGGACTTGCTTGGCTGTTTGTTGTACAAAGGCAAGGCAGAAATTGGCAAAATTAATTGCACCAAAAGAGATATTCTCAATAAGACTGACAAAGGGAATGCTGAGAATGCCAATAAGATCTGACAGAAGGAGAGAGAGAGATGAAGAAAAATGAAAAAGGACAGCAATGAAGAAAATGAAGACAAAAGATTTTCTTGTGGAAAGCGCAGATATGGTATGCTTTTGACATTTTGACATGATGGTACTCCGATGTCAGGTAAAACAAGCCTCTGAATGGAGGATTTTCTTAAATCCTTAAAGGGGTTCTGGAGAATCCCCATTTAGGTAATTTAGTGCAAAACTAACACTCTGGGCAGCTGGTGGCCTAGTGGTTAGGGTGTTGGCCCTGTAATCAGAAGGTTGGGGGTTCAAATCCCAACTGCTAGTATCACCACTGAGGTACCCTTGAGCAAGGTACCTCCCCACACACTGCTCCCAGGGTGCCCCTCATTGGCGGCAGCCCCCTGCTTCACTTGGTGAATGGGTTAAATGCAGAGAAAGAATTTTGAATTGTTCACCTTGTGTATTTATGTGTGACTATAAGGGTTAATAAAGATGATGCTATAGAAGAACCATTTTTGGTTCTTTAAAGAATCATTCCACTGAATACATTGAAAAATCTCTGTAGGGATGAAAAATGGATCTTCTATGGCAGAGCTGTTATTAAATAAAGTATAAAAACAATAAGCCACCTTATGTGTTACTGTAGCTGCATTTAAGCTCCCGAGAACAGTGAGTCCTCAGCAGCACTGGCCTATGATGTCACATTGTGGGAAATGGGGTGGTCTAACAGGGCCGCTTTTCCACGTCATCACAAAGGAGCCAGTGCAAATATTTGAAAGAGAAAATACTGCCAGTGTAAATAATAATAGTTTGCCACACAAAACATTCACTTGTTTGAAGTCTGTATTTTGAAGTCTGTACTTTGATGGTATTCTGTGAGCTAAAAATTTCAACACACTCAGAGCAGGTCCATTTCAAGTCACGTCAAGTTAAGTAGGTGTTTATTGTCATTTCAGTCATTCCTCCAGGACCATGGTGCAACACAAAGAGGGAAGACAGAGTAACGCAAGGCAGGACTAAAGAGAGAGTGTAAACAGGACTAAGAGAGAGCAGGACAGGACTAAAGAGAGAGTGCAAAAAAACACAAGAGCAACAGTCCAGTAATTTACAGGACAAGACAATATACAGTGCAGCTGATAGTAACGCCCTGCTTTCAGTATACACCCCCTCAAACACATACACAACTGAAGAAATATTGTACTGTACATTTAATGTACAATTTATTGCCCTTTTAATCAACGTGTACTAAATGGTTTTATCCACTGGTACTTCTCCTAATTTTTGGGGGGGGTCACAAGCATCTGCAAAGGATTGTGGGTAACAGAAGACCATGCAGGACACTCCAGTAGTATCCTTGAAAACTGCCAGATCGTGGGCTGCTTTTTTTCGACTGTATTCAAAGGATCCTTCCAAGCCTTTGAGTGGTCTACAAATTCAGCCCACCTGGGCCACAGCCAAGCTTTTGTAAGTGAGTTATTTTTATCATGAATAACTGTAACACGCAGCGTTTCATGTCTTATTGCTTTAATTTAATAAAAGACAACAAAAATATGATAAAATATGCTTCCATAAATAACTTTGATAAATGTATTAATTATATGTTGCAGTCATTTAATGTGACTTTTGCACTTATTAATATGATAATGACAAGTAGCATAATATGGTATAATAGTGCATTATTAAATTGTATACTAAAGCAAATATTTTAGCAGAAACTTTATAAGCAGTTTTTGCACACCAAATTATAACTGCAACAACAATGACCAGTCTTATATTAGTACCAAACTAACAATGTTTTACATCCATTTTCCCCACACTCTTGCTCTCAAATAGCTCCCCACTTGTTACGCACTACACTGGCTCCTGCATCTAAACAGTGCATAACATGTCTAATAAATCACAATTTGGGATTTAAACATGTGCAGAATTACATACTGAAACAGTGTAGTATTTGTGTGTAGAATCTCATAACTTACATAGGGCACTATGCAGGGGAGTAGGGAGCCATTGGATATTCAACCTGGGTTTACTGCTGTTTTTTTGATTCATGTATGACTTTCAGGTGACATTCTTTACTTTCTTATATTGCAGTTTTACAGGGGATCATATAGTAAGTACTTTAATGTGGGATGTTCAAATGTGTGTGTATATCATGAGCATTTTGCAACTAATGCAAAAGTTTCTGTTTCCAAATAATTATTTTCTGTTAAAACTTTATTTTTAAACTTGATTTTAAACCTACCTGTCTTCTTAATTATGACCTGCATTCAGTTTTGTTATACAGTGTTCATCAATGCTTTGTTTTTATTCTTCTGTGTCTTTTTCACCAATTTTTGGTCAATGATTTCATATACTTACACTTCACTTATCCTGATGAAACTTGGCATTATTGTAACCGCATATGGCTGATATGCAATAAGAGATTTGTAACCCTAGGTCAGCATGTCCCTTCGCGCTTGCACCCCCTAAAGTGGAGTAGGGCACAAAGTACTTTTTGGGCAAATTATTCAACCTCTCGCTACTTTGTCCAGTTCACACATTCTCCTTGAACCCCACTGATACCCACTGATCACTTATTCTCTCAATGTCTGCATCAGTAATATTATGCACTACAATGCTGTACATCTAGTTTGTATATTGTTTTGTCTTTCTGGCTCTCAGCCCTCCTCTAACATTGCACTTTGGCCCCCCAAAATGTGGACACCCCATTATATAGCATTGTTCCTAAGAACCTCCGTTGGCAACTTTATTGTTAACGTTAGTGTATGTCTGAAAAACCTATACATTTTCTTATGGGTTCTTAGTTTACTTTAAAGAAGGTAAAAAAAAAAACTAACACAAGCCAGCAGAATTCAGTTTGATTTAAACTGATAAAAACAGAAGCACAGCCAGCAGTGTGACTTATTTGTCATATCTTTGCCAGAGGTGTGTAATACGTCTTTAGGTGTGTGTGTGCTGGGGAGCAGACATAAGCCACTCTAGGGACTGTGCGTGTTGAACCAATGAGTGAGTTACTTCACCCCTCCCAGCACTGCCACAACTGATCCACCTGCTGCATCTCGGATTCGTCTCTAGAAGCTTCCACTGGGGCCATTCCACACACACACCGAAGTGCGTCACTCACCTCTGCCACCACTCTCCCTCACGCACTCTCACACACCCGATCCAGTCTGGCAGGATGCTCCTTCACACTCCTGCTACACACATGCACACACCCCTCCATGTACAAATCACCCTCCATCAGTGGCTCACAGGGATTTTGCTCTGGAACAACGTGAAGAGTCATCACTGACCAGAGACAAAATAACACAGGATGCATTTACAGAGGGGTTTTTTAAAGGGGTAGTTAATAAATATAATTTACTCAAATGTGGTCCATTTGCTGAGACACAACTGGTTTCCGAAGTCGGCTTCTTTAGTTTTGTTGCGGGGCTATAAGGCTTGTGAAGCAAATAATGGAAGCTAATAGTCCACCCGTTTGCACTGTTGTCAACTGCATGCTTAAATCAACACACGTTGAGCAGTTAATGCATGAACTCGACACGTCCCATACTGGGCCCAAAAAATGATAAAGCCGCTTGTTTAAATCTGCCACAAGAGTTATGCCATATGCAGGTCTGCACTGACTAGTAAAGCCAGAGCTTTCTGTGTGGAACCATGTTTTGTGTCACTATGTAAAATATGGACCAGGCTTCCTTTCATTTGATGCACTAAATTTTTTTTTTATGAGGGTGTGCGCGTGTGTGTGAGGACGATTATTGATTTGTTTAAGAGTAACGATGAAGCGTGACTTGTGTGTGGTTTATATTGCCATTCATGTTTACTGTCACATCATTTTCTTTATGTGCCAAAGTGAATACAACAACATTGCAAAATCACCTTATGGAAAAGAGTAGAGAAAACTGCAGAAACAGCCACTTAAAAAGGCCTTAAAGGTTAAATATATAGATCTGGTTTTGTGATAGCACTGCATGAGATACTGTTTACTATGAACTGGATAAGAGCATATTATATTGAATATTCCCTGTACTTTTGTCAGTATTTCTTGGATTACTTAACAACTTGACAAACTATTGCTGCAATTCTTGAGGCGCAAAGATTTTCTATATGTGGCAAAACACACTCGTGCAAGTGTACACACCAACACACAACAAACTATTTGTCGAGCGGGGCTCAGTGCAGGGAGGCTTGCTGTGAATGAGCTGTAAACAGGCGGAGCTGATACCCGAGTTGTCATCTCGCAGCTAAAGAAATCGATCATGGCCCACTCTCCCTTCTAATCCCTCCATACGCACGGAGCCAGCCGTGGGCGGCTGGACACAGTCTGCAGCCTCCACAAACAGGGAGGAAAGAGAACCAGAGAGGCTTTGGGTGGGGGGGAGGAAAGAGGAAGAAAGGGAGGAGTTGAGAGAGAGAGAAGAAGGAAAGGAGCAGCTGTAGCTGGCAGCATGCGCCTGGGGCTTCAGCTGAGACTGTCAGAGAAAAGGTGAGGCTGATGGGGTGGAGAGGGAGTGCAACAGCACATCTGAATATAAGCCTTTCAAATGCTGCTGGGCCGTGAGTAAAAAATCAGACAGTGAGCCTTAAATGCAGAAGGGGAAGCGGCCTGTCAAGCTCAATATTTGAAGGACCCATATTAGGGACCCCTTTTTTTTCTTTTTTTTTAAAATAAAAGCACTATGTATAATGTACACATTGTAAAAGTGTCAAAATATTGCATTTGCCCCTGAGCCTATACAATCCATAAATGGAAATTAAACAGCATGTGTGAATTAATTGTATCTGTGATGTCACAAAAACCAACGCATTTAATTATATCCTCCTATTCAGCCTACTGCAGTTTATATCAAAAGTTATAAGGAATGTTTCAGCCTGGGGTGCTGTTGGAGTGAGGCACAGCCAGTCAAAACAGAGGTCATTTACATTTATCAGTCTTAAAGGTACAGAAACAGAAACAGCCTGTTTGATTGTAAGACATAAAGAGAAGCCAGAAAATGGTCATGTAATTTTAAATTTTGGCGCATAAACCCACACAAATGTCATGACTGGACCTCATGGGGAAAAGATATTGCTGTAATTCTTGGGGCGCATCGATTTTCAATGTGTGGTGAAGCACCCTCGTGCAAGTGTACACACCAACACAAAACAAACAATTTGTCGACCGGGGCTCAGTGCAGGGAGGCGGAGCTGATAAATACAAGAAAAATGTATCATATGGGCCCTTCAACACTCATCCGCTCTGCCTCAAATTCCCATACCCAAGTGTCCATGGGCCATCCGGACTGTCAGCATCCTCAGGATGAACATAGAGAGTTGGCTAGATGACATATACCTAAATGAATATTGATTGAACTCTGTGGCTTAGAGTTTAGCTGGAGCAAAGACTCAAGACATTGTTACCCTCAAGGACCAGGGTCAAGTGAGCCATGCCTGCACTTTGGCATGTCCATTTTTGACAGAATTTCAATCTGCCTCATTGAAATCATGTCTAATATTAGTTCTTATATATTCTGCTCATGTCTCAGCCTTGTATCATGCTTCAAATTACTTTAAACCCACACAGCAGACATGCACAGTTATGCACCCAACACTCTTCAAAATAAAGGTTTCTAAAGGGTTCTTGACATATTATTAAAGGAAGAAGGCCCCGTAGAAAAATGATACTCTTAGCCCATATTTAGTAACATGATATTTCTTCTTATACTTTATGTTTCTCTTTATCATTTTATTTAGATATCAAAATGAACAGATTTTGAGACAGAACTCTACAACATATAAAACCATGGTACCTTCCAATTTCTTTACGATTGCTTATTAGGAGTATAATGATACAGTGAACTTATGATTCAGATCGGTAGACGATTCTGGGCTCACGGTTTGATACACTCATGATATGTTTTATAAAGTAAAACTGAAAAATGATTGTATTAGGTTCTGGGTTGTTAACTGACACTGGGTTAACACCAGGCACGTGCAGAGGGCGGGGCGGAGGGGGCTTGAGCACCTGCCCCTTTCCTCTTGGGTACCCCAAGTGCCCTTTTCTTAAAGCATTTTCTTAAAGTGCCCCTCAACAATAAGATTTAACTATTAATTACGATTTTGCTAAATAAAAAGATCTGGCTTGCACCAGTCACATTGAGCATTAACCAATCATTAACCAATGCTCACACGTGACGGCAGAGCGCGCTGGTTACGAGGCGGGAACGCGCAGTTTTACCGGCTGGGCGGTGCGGTAGTGGTGGTCATTAGCCGCTAGCTAACTGGGTAAGAGTGTCATGGGTCTGTAACTCTGTCCACCCTTTTAGGGAACACATTTTGTTTTAAAGTAAGTTACAGGGCTTTTCCCT
>JBBPCZ010000142.1:28751085-28764761 GCA_037974445.1 Brycinus macrolepidotus | reverse complement strand
ATATTAGATTCTTGATGAATGTGGGTTGTTGTTATTCAACCTGGTTCTATGTGCCCCTTTTTCACTTTGAGCACCCGTCCCTTCAAACATCTCTGCACGGCCCTGGTTAACACTATAAACAATGCAGATGCACCAAATACTGTAATTCACTGCACTTTCACAATATTTTGATGCATTGCTCTTTTACACTGTGGAATTGTGCTCATTGTGTTAAAAATCTAAACACAAGTCAAATAAGACACAACACTTGGAGATCTCACTTCTATGTCAAAATAAAACTCTAACAATCCTTTTTCAAAGTTTGCAACAAAATGCTATACCCATGCACTGTCTGAATTATTCTTTCAAAGCAACAGCAACACAGAGATGCATTTTATATGAAAGGACTGCTTGCCTGTATAATTTGCTCAAAAAGGATTCTGGGAAAGATTGTTCCAGTACATCTACTCACAGTTCAATACGAACAAAAATAGAAGGCTTTCAGAAAAACACACACATATATATACACACACACACACACATCCAGTCAAAAGTTTGGACACACCTTATTTTTTTCTTTGTTTTATTATTTTCTAAATTGTAGATGAATATTGGATTTGGAATTATGCAGTAAACAAAAAGAGTTAAACAAACCAGAATATGTTTTATATTTTAAATTCTTCAAAGTAGCCACCTTTTGCTTTGATGACAGCTTTGCACACTCTTGGCATTCTTTCAGTCAGATTCATGAGGCATTGACCTGAAATGGTTTTTAATTAACATGTGTGCCTTGTCAAGAGTTTATTAGCGGAATTTCTTGCCTTCTTAATGTGTTTGAGACTATCAGTTGTGTTGTGCAGAGGTAGGGTTGGTACACAATGAATAGTCCTACTCGACAACTGTTCTGCTCCACATTATGGCAAGAACCACTCAACTAAGTAAAGAGAAGCGACAGTCCATCATTACTGTAAGAAAATATCAAGAACTTTGAATGTATCCTCAAGTGCAGTCACGAAAATCATCAAACGCTATGATGAAACTGGCTCTCATGAGAACCTCCCCAGGAAAGGAAGACCAAGAGTTAACTCAGCTGCAGAGGATAAGTTCATTAAAGTTACCAGCCTCAGAAACTGCACGTTAACAGCACCTCAGATGAGAGCCCACATAAATGCTTCACAGAGTTCAAGTAGCAGACACATCTCTACATCAACGGTTCAGAGGAGACTGCGTGAATCAGGCCTTCATGGTTGAATTGCTGCAAAGAAGGCACTACTGACGAAGAACAACAAGAAAAAGACGAACAACAAGAAAAAGAGAATTGCTTGGGCCAAGAAACACAAGGAATGAACATTAGACCAGTGGAAATCTGTCCTTTGGTTGGATGTGTCCAAATTTGAGATTTTTGGATCCAACCACGGGCCCCATGGTGGCACTGTTGCCTCACACCTCCAAGGTTAGGGGTTCGAATCCGGGTCCTGGCCTTGTGTGTGTGGAGTTTGCATGTTCTCCTCGTGGTGGCATGGGTTTTCTCCAGGGTCTCCAGTTACTCCCAAAGATATACATGTCAGGTGAAGTTAAGCATGGGGGAGGAAGTGTGGTGGTGACACTGACACTGTTGTTGATTATTAAAAATTCATGGCACACTTAAACCAGAATGGCTACCACAGCATTCTGCAGCAACATGCCATCCCATCTGGTTTGCGCTTAGTGGGACCATCATTTGTTTTTCAATGGGACAATGAACCCAAACACACCTCCAGGCTAGGTAAGAACTATTTGACCAAGAAGGAGAGCAATGGAGTGCTGCGTCAGATGACCTGGCCTCCACAATCACCCGACCTAAACCCAGCTGAGATGGTTTGGGATGAGTTGGACTGCAGAGTGAAGGCAAAGCATCTCTGGGAACTCCTTCAAGACTGTTGGAAATCCATTCCAGGTCAATACCTCATGAATCTGACTGAAAGAATGCCAAGAGTGTGTCATCAAAGCAAAAGGTGGCTACTTTGAAGAATCTAAAATATGAAACATATTCTGGTTTGTTTAACTCTTTCTTGTGTTCTGCATAATTCCATATGTGTTCCTTTATCATTTTGATGTTTTCAGGATTAATCTACAATACAGAAAATAATAAAAACAAAGGAAAACCATTAAATAAAAAGGTGTGTCCAAACTTTTGACTGGGAGTGTATATATATATATATATATATCTTTTTTGCCATTGACATGTTTTACCACAAAGAATGATATTACAGTAATCAATACGATTTGATGTGATATGATTTGATCAAAGTGGTCCTAATGTAGACAGAAATAAGTCTATTGCCTGGTCCCTTTCTTTGTTCTTGTCCTCGTCCTCCTCCTTCTCATCCTCTCGCTCTCACTGCCTTCATGTCTGCAAAGTTCTAATAAGAGAGGTGAGTTCTCCAGAGGTTTATTTCTAGAGTTGATGTTCAGCTACTGTAAGACTACTTTTTGTGTGTGTGTGTGTAGTGGGGGTTTGGTTTTGCCTTTTAGACACATGTATCTGATGTAAGAAACAGTGGGTAGTGTTTGGAAAGAAGTGCTTTGCAGAATTATAAACAAAGTGCAAAACAGAAAATGTGTTTTTGTATTTTTGGTGTCTTTGTTGTTACAAAATGGCATGGTTACAAAAGTTGTGGGTTCAATGCTTTTTTTAAGCTTTCACTTTCAGTGCGTAAGCAGCCAGCAAACACTGCAATACATATTTTGATGATTCATGTGTGGTTGAAAATTTCAGTAAATTAGCTCATTTTAAAATAACCACAATAAATTGGCACATTAACCAAAGCAGTCTGAGGGGGAAGTAATGATTGATACTACGCTTACTAGCCCACAATTGTAAGCCCTTCACTGCATGCTAGATAATGTTATTTGAGATTTAAGTAGCAATTAAGCTGATTTATTAGAAGCAATTAACTGATTTATTTGCTGAAAACATGCAGAATGGAAATGTTTTTGTTCTTTCAGTTTTATAAAAAAAGATCCAGATACTAAACAAAAAGCTTTCAGCTTTTGACTTTTACAGAAAAATCTGTATATCTACCATATTCCTTGAAGTGTAGTAAATCCTCTAGATCCACTATATTATTCCCCCATTTTACCCCCCAACCCAAAAGCAAGGATCCCCCAGTTAAACCTGGCTATTTCCACCCCTGAATGTGTATGTGAATATATATGTATATATATGTGTGTGTGCGTGTGTGTGTGTGTATGTTGTGTTTTTGTTCCTGCCAAAAAGGGAGGAAGTGCATAGGCATACAATCTGTCAATCTGTGTAAATGTGAACATGTATTTCAAATATGTATAAATATGCAGTGTGTGTGTGGAGCACAGTTCCACAAGCAATCCATCACTCCCAGGAAGAGCTTTGAAATTCAAAGTCCCTGTCACGAAAACATTTGTCCTATAGACAAGAAACAGAAAAAAACACCTTGACATGTTTTCCTGCCATGCACGTCTTTCCACTATGCAATATATCTTTTTCAGCTGTGTGTGGAAAAACCAACTAGGAGAAATGAGTCTAATTCATATCCTTTCTCTCCGCACCAACACTTTTTTTAAAGTACCAATCTGTAATCAAATAACGAGGTGATAAACCAAAAATGATCAAATTAAAAAATTAAATTTATGTAAAGAATATCAGCCTGTTGATGTGCTTATGAACTCCCTTATAAATCCCTGTTTTCAGCCCCCGAGCCCCGAGAGGTCAAAACCTGCCACCCACGCTTTTATTTCAAAAACATAGATTCATCGTTTCCTCCGGCAATTTAGCTGCCTCTCCACGCACGTTTTCTTTCATTTCTCCTGATTTGCTTCCCTGGAGCCTGCATGTGTGGTGCATTTGATTTCAGGCCATTTGTTTTGCTTTATCTGGTTTTACAGAGTCACGTTTTGGCAGTAAAACTTAAAAATAAAGAAAACATAAAAGCAAAGTAGATGCTTTGTAAATAAATTTGAAAGGAGTAGACAAATATACTAACAGGTGGACATCATTCAGAGCCTTAGCCAGTCTTATCAGTGTGATGACAATAATGGAGACCAAGGTTACCTAGTGGGATCTGCCTTGGACATCTTACGCCAATCCCTAACCCTTTTTCCCAGCAGCCATGAAATGAAATTTCTACCCGCTTTGAAGGTCTATTTTTTCTTCAGTAGTGTTGAATGGCATCTATTTTGCCGTTGATGGAATATATTGGAAATTTGCAAAGATGTAAATTAGACTTGGCTTGGAATTTTACCAAACCAGCTTTTTCTAACTGTTCATTTCAATAAATCAAACATCTGATTTAGCCAATACATTTTCATTCATCAATAATTAGGTTTATGCTTTCTTATTTTATTTCAAGAAGACAAGTGAGACAAGCAGGAGTATTACACCTATTAGTATTAGACTTCCAGTCTAATAGTTTTAGACTTCTCTAATAGTATTATTATTATTAGACTTCCAGTCTTACTCAACCTTCGTATTTTTGCAGCTAAAACAAGCACAAAATTTCCAGTCTTTTTGCTCATTTTCCTGTAAACATTGTTCTGCTTTGTTTTGGTTTCTGTTGCTTGCTATTTACATTTAGTTCAGATTTAAAAATTAAAAGTCACAGAACTGCCCAGAATAGGCAGCACTGGCAACTGCTAACAGGTTAACATGCTAGTCAGATATAAAAAAGTACTTTCAAAATAGTTTCATTTTATTATGTGTATAGCTGTCCTGCTCTATGTTTAAATGCTATTTCTATTGTGACTGTTTTACATGATTGTTTTGTCACTCTTTTTTTCACAGCAGAGGGTTTATCACCCACTGCTTTCACCTTTCTTTGCTTGCTAGCAGCTCAACACAGATTCAAAACATTTCAGTGTCCAACAGTGTCCTAGTTATTCTGGTAACAGATTTATGGGGGGAAATATTTTATTTGATTACGTAAAATAGCTATTAGGAGGTTATGAGGAGTGTTTCAGCCTGACTGCTTTCTGAATGAGGCCTAATACAGAGCAGCTAATCAGAACAGAGGTCATTTATATATAGAGTACATCAGTTTTAAAGTCAAATTGGAAATGCATTTTTCTTACTTAATGTGACATATTTCCAAATGAACTGTACATCCAGTCGGATTCAGTTGCACTCACATGGGAGAAGGGGGGACAGTATGAGAATTCTGTACCAGAATTTAGGTGACAGTGTATAAAAGCAGGCAAAGGTCATTATACTTCTATCAGAGAATATGAAGAGACATTTTGCCTTTTGAATAATCTGACACAGTGGATTGTGCTTAATATGACCAGGGTCTATTTCAGACTGACTTTAAAGGTGCAATAACATTCTAAGGGATATAGAGAGGTTGTAAAATGTCCACATTAAAATGAATTATGACTGCTTTTGAGCTCATGAGTGGACAACAAAAAAGCACAAGAATATAGGATAAGGCCCCTTTAAAGTGTTATTCAACAGCTTCTAGAAATTATTCTGTTACCATGAGGAAACTGATGTGTGAGTTATATAGTTGGGAAGAGAGAAAAATAAAGGATATACACTGTGAAAACAATTAAGTAAACTGAAAGACAAAAATGTACATGTAATATCTTTCTTTCATGTTGAAATAACATTTTTTGCATAATTTTTTCTGGCCCTTAGGATTCAAATATGGTTTCATTGAAGTTTTCAGGTGCCTCTCGGAGGGGATCATAAGGAGGCCCAAGTCTATTCAGCTGGATTTGCTGCGTCAGTTCTAGTGCTTGGCCCTGTTTGGTGAATGCCTCCTAACCATCTCTGTGAGATCCTGCGCTGCGGGATCAGAATAGATAACACATTCTGGAGGAGAAAGAAAACAACCTCTCCCGGCCTCTCAGTGTCCATCATGTGTCATGGCCGCTCCTGGCTTTCATGTTCTGTCTGACTGCATCTCCTGCTCCAGCAGCTGCCGCTGCCTCTCTGTCCCTCAGAGGCTGAGCCGCTCTAGATCCTTCCTCTCACAGGCCTGCTGCATTTCTCCCTCCGACACCCAAACGTATCGCAGACACACCCTCCTGTCCTCCTGGCTTCTTCTCTTTCTCCTCGGCAGGGCTCAGGTGTGCCTGATTGACAGCTGTCTGTATCACACATGTCTACGAGGTCGAACTCTGGGGCAAACGTGTGCTGCTCTGAGGAGGCCATGTCCTTCACTTTGTATCCACTCATGCTGAAGGGATCCTTTCTTTCCTTCACTTTGGAGCATACAAGCTCAGAATGCTATAGAAGAAATATATTTCGCTTCTTAAAGAACCTGTCAGAGGAGGGTTCTTTAAAGGAACATTTTGATAAATGACCTGTGTAAGTCCATACCTTTTTTAAAGCTCACTGAACTTCCACATAATGCTCATAACTTTTTTCAGCATTTATTTATTTATCAAATTTGTTAGTTTTCAGTTTCTGAAAACTCACAATAAATGGACTTACAGAAATGGTCCAAAAATACTTGCAATAAAACCACTTTATTTTTAGGTACATCAAAGTTTATTCAGTTGTGTAACAGACCATTTGAGTGGTTTGATACGAAATGGTTAATTGCAGAGAAACTTGCCAACTCTTACACAGTGTTGGCAAAAGGAACCAGGGGTCACAATGTCTACAGTACAATTATACTCACTGTATTTACCATCCCAAACCACACTCATTTTAATAATGCGCATAATGGTAAAATAGTGTTGACTCTTTCCTTACTATTTTGTCCTAAAACACCCCACATGTACCTCTCCACTATGAATGGAATGTGTTTTAGGCCAAAGTCTTATCTCAAAAGTATCATAAAAACAGGCAACAAATTCTCAGCCATGTCATGTCATGTATTTTCTTTGATGCAGCATCCTGTAGGTTTCTATCACAACTGCTTTGAACAGTTCTGACTCGGTATGTCTCTCCAGAATGGCACATTAAATACCAAATGACCCAGAATGGCTTTGTTTACATCTTAATAACTTTAATCAGACAGAAATTTGGGGGAAACAGGAACAGGAAATTACCTTTTAAAGTTTAGAATTGTATATCAAAGACAGGAGCCATTTAGGAAGCTTTATTTTAGCACAGACAGTCCCTTGAACTGACTTTTAATTATTTGTTATCCTCATTATGTAGAAGAGTAATACTGGAGTTCTACAATGCCAAGCAGATAAATGATTTATAATTTGCTCAAATGAATCACAGTAAAAGCTGATCTGCCTGACTGTCTTTATTTGTCTGTAAATATGAAGTGTTCATAAAATGAGAGATGATTTCAAATGTTGGAATGAGAATTTGCGGTATCAGAATCTAAAATATGCTCATGTATCATTTTGTCAAAAAACTGTCATGATGCCCATGACTTCATTCATCTACTGTTCTGCTTGTATCGCCCGTTCACCTTTCCATCTGGTCAGTCATGCCTGCTTATTTATATTCATGACGGCGTTCGTTTGCAAACTTGTCGCAAATGTTGTGCTATTGCTGCATTAAAATGGACACATTTGATATCTTTGGCCTGCTTGATTACCATGGGAACCAGTGGATGCAGGCTGGCCCTATAAACAACCAGTGGCTGATGAAGACAAATGTGCGAACCCAGGTTGGCAGAATTGCTTTCTCGGAGAGTGTGATCGGCCACGCTCGAGAAGGCGGAACCAGGAGTTTGTGATTTATAGTTTGGTGCTGTCCCCGGACCACCACTGTCTGCTGCCTCTCCATGCCTTAATTACCCCAAGTGTGTTTATTAGAATAGTCACACTAGCCATAATACATCATCGCCGCTGAGGAAATAACAATTCCCCATGTAGTCCATATACACGTGCTCAGTTTGGGCCAGGCGATTGGGAGGCATTTGCAAGGTCTGAAGGAAAGCATGATGGAACCTATAACAAAGGTCAAAAACATACAACACACTGAGCAGAAGAATGAGCTTGCACAGTGAACACCCAAATGTTTTAGCTTTAAAACTGCGCCGTAGTATTTCACTGAAAGGAAAATCTCTACCGTAAGGTTAAATAGTAACACCTTCATAAAACATGTATAAGCTTTGAATTACACATTTAAAAATCAATACTCTAGTATTCATGAACAGCTTAGGTAATATGTAAATGGAACTGTGTTGACCGCACAGTTTTTAAACTGAACTGATAAAGGACATTTGTCCCATTCATGACACCATTATTCACAATGAATGGAACTTTCAATTGTAGTTAAAGAGGCCTTGTTAAAACACCATGTATTAGATTTCAGTGACCTCAAGAAGGTTACAGTGCCCGTGGGATCATTTCCATACATAATTTCCAATGTCATTTTAGTTTAAGTGGAATTTTTCAAAGAAAACTAGGCCTCTGCCTTCACAGCAGTGTTAAAAATGGGGAATAATATCAGTCACTTTAATTTATCAATACAATGTTCTTAACTTCATAAAATATCTTATGCCATCTTGAAAATACTGACTAATCTGATTTTTGAACGTGTTATTCAGTGATTATGCTTGTATTACGAAGTCCCTATGCAGGCTTAAAAGTAGGTTTAAAAGTAAACAAAAGAAAATATATCAAATAGCATTAACTTTTGTTAAAGAGAATACATTTTCAAAAATGAAACATGCCATGCTATTATTAAACATTGTTTTTTTATTTGATGCTGTAATCAAGTAGAACAGGTCAGCTAAACTCTGTGGCATGTTTCGAAAGAAAAATGGGATTAAAGCAAAATAAGATGGAAAATGTGATGAATGTGTGACAAAAGGGATAGA
Source organism: Brycinus macrolepidotus (assembly GCA_037974445.1). Taxonomy (NCBI): domain Eukaryota; kingdom Metazoa; phylum Chordata; class Actinopteri; order Characiformes; family Alestidae; genus Brycinus; species Brycinus macrolepidotus. The sequence goes on along the minus strand of JBBPCZ010000142.1, from coordinate 28,756,035 downwards.
AATGAAACAGCTGAAAAGCAACAGACTAAGCAATAATGCTTTTATATCAGCTGTATATTGCTTTGAATATAACAGTACCTTATGATAGAAATGCTATTTATATTATTTCTCTCACTGTGCATGGCCTCATAATACACAACATGTCCAAAAGCTTGTAGACATCTGCTCATCCAGTGTTTCTTCTGAAATCAAGAGTATTAATATGGAGTTTGTGCACCTTTTGCTGTTCCTCTGGAGGATGTAGGAACATTGCTGAGCAGATTTAATTGCATTCGGCTATGAGAGCATTAGTAAGGTCAGGTACTGGTGCTGGATGATCACAAACTAGTTCTGGATCACAAACACCACACCAGCTCATTCCAAAGGTCATAGATAAAGCTTCATCACTCCAGAGAACACAGCTCCACTGCGTGACTGCCTTAGCGTCTGTCTTTTGACTGGAAATGCTTTAATATGGACATTATAGAGACTAGCAATGAGTGCTCCTTACAATAGCTGATTTCAGGGTCTGTCTGGATACATTTGGATAAATACTGTTGGTATTCAACAGTCAGAATCAAATAAAAAAATCTAAACTGTGATGACATTAAGTGATCTTAGGACAGTTCTTCTCAACCTTGGTCCCTGAAACATTCCTGTCTTGCGCGTTTTAGTGCCTTCCTGCTTTGACACACTGATTTCAGTTCTGTAAGGAAACATTGTAGGCTCATTAGCTGGGTCAGGTGTGGTAAGAGCAGTGAGAAGCAGTGGACCTCCTGGACCAGAGGGAAAACACAGTCTTAGTATTTTGTATAAAATAATTCATTTTTCAGTATTTAAGCACACTTGCACATTTTGTCAATGGTCTGACTGGATATTATGTAGGGCTTATGTATTCTAATCATGAAACATTTTGGTGGCAGATGATCCACAGGGCTGATTAACATTTAGGGTTCACACAGATTGATTTCTTCTTGTCAAGTAAATGCAAATGGTCCACAAAGATATGTCATAAGATAAACATACGTTCTGCTGCACCCTGTTGTTCATTGGGTGGTATCGCAGGGAAAAATCTGATCTCTACAGCCATGTGCAAGGAAATGCAGATCCTCCTACACAGCCAAGAATAGTTTTGGATTATGTGGAATATCTGTAGGTCAATGTCAGTTTTTTTCATAAGGGTTTCTAAAAGTGGGGATATTTTCCTGCTTTACTGCCAGCACTGTTCAGCCCAGAACCTTCTCTATTTAATTCAACTTCAGATTTCACTGTATTTTTGGTTGCACCGTCCATCAACCCTTGCCTGAAAATTGGAGCTCTAACATCACTTTATTATTATCATTAATTGTATTTGTATCATGATTTGTGGTCTTGTAAAACACCTTTCTAAAATTCAGATTTGAGATTACACTCTTAAAAATAAAGGTGATAAGAAAGGTTCTTCAGAGTGATACCACAGGGATATCCAGATTTATCCACATGGCGAGTGCTGTAGCTGCAGATTTTTATTCCAGAGAAGCAGGAGTCCATGAGATCAATCAATATAACATACTCAAAACACCTGCATAATCACTGAAAACATACTCAAAAAGCAAGACTGAGTGAGTTCCTCTGATTAAAGAAGTAGTATAAGGTGAGCTCCTGGTTATTTAGAATAAAAACCTGCAGCCACACCAGCCTTTTGTGCGTTTGGGTGTTTCCCATCCCTGGTTAAATGCTCTTTAACAAATACACAATTAAAGGAATATAATGTGTTTTATGGTACATTATACTGGCTACATGTTGTAGCTGGTTTCATCCACTGGCACTTCTCAGAAAATTGCAAAGGCTTACTGGTGCAAGAGGGCTGTGAAGGACACTCTCAAAAATCCCCATAATGTCCCCATAATTCGAACTATATTAGAAGGGTTCTTCTGACTGGAACAGCCTTCAATGAGGTAGCAGTCTAGAAATGCAGCCCACCTGGACCACAGCCAGGTGTATTAGAGTCAGAGCCTTTCATTTTATGAGTGAACAAACAAAAATAGTTCCCCCACTACAAACCGATAATCCATTACAAAGCCCATATATAGTCACACTACCATCAAATAAACACTACCTACAAAAGAACAGTCACTAAATGTCCCACGGTGTATTAATACTCCCCAAGGATGTCAGCTGAACACTCCAGCACAGTCACAGAATGTGCCATTTTTGTCAGGATGCTTAGCTCCTTCCAGTTGGCCTTAATTATAAGCCAGAGGTCATTGATGTTGTTAGCGTCTGGTTGACACTAATTGGCCTAAGGTGGAGAGAACTCTCGCTGTGAGACAGAGCGAGAGAGGAGGGGTCAGAATAGGAGGTGGGTCATGGTGAGCGGAGGACAGAAATAACAATGGAGAGAGAGAAATGAGTGCTGGTAATATGTGAGGCGACAGGTGCACGAGAAGCAAAGGAAATGGGACTGTGTATATACACTCACTAGAGCTCATTAAAGGGCCGAGCATGCTGCGTCTTGGGTGAAGTTGGCTTATTGATTTGTATGGGTTATTTAAGTTGGGACAAGTGGTTGCACTATCCAGAGAATATGAAGGCAGGATATCCTCGAAATGGAAGTATCGATCTAGTCAAGAAACATCAGGTTACATAAATGGGTGCCACAAGAGCAAGTGGAGATTTGATGTTGCTCTTTAAAAGGGTTGATTTATTATATACATAATAATATACATCTATGACCAACACAATCACATGCTTATTATTGCCATTTATAACTTGGTGAAAATCAAATGTACACAATTTTCCAATCCCCCCAAATATAGTCAATCAGGCAAGACACACTCAGTGTTCGAAGTTTGCTTTTTACTTTTTCAGTGGAGCTATGAGGCTAATGTAAAGGAAGCAGCTTAGGAGTGTAAGAACTTTCCCAGATCATTACATGCCTCAAACCACCTCAATTTGTAGAGCTCAAATGGTATGTTGGTTTCTAGCACTATGCTCAAATGGTTTCTGGCACTGTATGACTAAGTTATAGTGGCATAGCTGAAAACAGTAGCAGATGCTATTGTGAAGCCTGTATTTTGTCTGTACATTTGTCTATTTTTATAGATGACAGTGAGCCACAAGTCTGTTTTAGACATTTTAGATGACTATTGCCCAAACTATCGTTTTAGCTATAGAAGGTTACTTTCTATCTCCAAAACTAACATTTTTTTTACCATTACATATTTCACATTTTCCTTGATCTTATGAAGCCATTTCTTCCCGGCAACTGTAACCATGAGAAGACTATGTTTATATCCACAGAAGTCTTAAGGGGATGAAGAACCCATTTGTAGTGAGAACGTAGCCTCTCTGCCTGCACTGACTCCCTGGCTGCTCTGTTTGATCAGTCAATAAAAGCCCTGACCTTAAACCTTTACCTGCTCCTGGACTGTTATGATGCTGGGTTAACTCAGGGCAGGGGAGAAAGGTCAAACCTGTACCATCTGGGCTCCACCTGACAGCTGGGATGACTAACTGAAAGACCAGTTTCTGTTGTTAATTTTGTTTTTAAAGAAGTCACTCGCCTTTCTTCTTTTCCTGACCTGTCCTCTCTTCTCCTCAGAGAGGGTGCAGACAGCGACGAGGCTGGCTGAGGAGATGACTCTGACCAAGAGGTGCCTGGGAACAGTCCTCAGTGGCAGGTGAAAAGAGAAGCTGTGATGTGGTATCTTTGGGGTCAGGTCTAGTGCACTGTCAGAAAGCACCTCAACAGCCCACCTGTTCTCAAACACACATACACACACACACACACACACACACACACACACACACATGCACACACGCGCACAGCATTCTGACAGGCTGCCAGAAATAATAGCATCATCAACTCATTAGACATCCTAAATGAGACACATGATGTGTTCATTTTCTCTGTGAAAATAAGTCAGCACCTCCTCTGCAGTTTAACATGTTTTGGCACCCTTTCAGTCAGTACTTAGTAAGACCCCGTATGTCTGAAATCACACCCTCCAATCATTTCTTTCACCCAACTAACAGTCTTTCTCTTCTTAATTTAAGATTTTTCAGTTTCCTTGCAGAATGCTTCTGGTTCAGAATTATTCATATATACACAAAATGTTTAAAATCTTACTTCTTGTTGCAATTAGCCACATCTTTTATTCTTCAGTTTTTTCACCTACTGCCGGAAATGAGCATCCGGGAATTTTTGTATTTAGTTTTAACTTTAATTTAGTCATTTGCTTTTGGAGATCTTGTCATATTTAACAGGCTCAGACATACATTTATTGCTCCTGTATATGGAAAAGACAATATGATGCAATGTCACATACAGTCACATCCAAAATTATTGACACTAATGCCCTGTCTTCTTTCTTTAGGCTTCACGGCTGAAAATTAATCAATGATTAAAATGATTAACACGCTGCTTAAAATGCTTTGAACTTCTCTGATGATATTAAGGCGGAATTCAGTCCACACTCCACATACAATTTCACATTCAATTGCAAAACACTTTATTTAAAAATATATATTATTAAAAAATAGTACCAAAACCAAATAACATCATAAAAAAACTAAATGCTATGTTGATAAAAGATAGGTACACAATTCTCTCTACTCAAGTTCCACTTAGTGTTGTGTCCTTTTGATGAGAAGGAGAACAACAAATAACCATAATAATACTAAAAGTAATAATAATGAAGACATTAATAATATTAATAGTATTCCTTTTATGCTCTGATTGTAGACAGATGACCAATATTCTTGTTGCTTGGCAACCCAACCTTCTCTGTTATATCATGAAGAAGAATTCATTAGGCATGCAAATACTGAAGCATTCACAGTGGCTTCTTCTTCAAGCCAAAGACAGCAACAAGCAGGACCATCTCGTAGAGTGCTGGAATTACACTGAAATAGAGAGAGAGAGAGAGAGAGGGGGAGAGAGAGAGAGAGAGAGAGAGAGAGAGAGAGAGAGAGAGAGAGAGAGAGAGA